>PVKB01001145.1:0-197960 GCA_004027205.1 Ctenodactylus gundi | reverse complement strand
CGCTGCACAGCAGGACAAGGCGCAGAGTCCCTGAGCCGCGGCTGAGGGGCCGTGGGAGCAAGCACTGCTGCTGAGGGGGGCCAGGCCTCAGAAAGCTCTGGAAATAGGAAACGCCCTCACGAGGACTCTACCCCCAACACCAGGCTACCCCTGGGGAAGTCCCCATAGCCGAGCTCACAGCGGGGAAACCCGGAAGTCCTAACATGGGAAGCGGTTGGAGCTGCAGTACCTTCATACGATAAAGTAAGGGGCAGCCAAAATAAAAGGGGTCAGGATCCAGCGTGAAGTCATCTAGGCCGAATCTGCGAGGCAGGAGGGCGGGGGACTGACCAGAGGACCCCAAGAGGACCAGTGGTAGAGCTGTCGGTGCCGCACGGCTGTGCACATCCGTCCCAACTCTGCAGGATTCACACAGAATCAGTGCATTTCCTTGCAAGATTTTCCCTAAACAGAAGCCGGCAGCAAATCTTGAGACCTCATTCTCTGCACCCACATGGATGCCTCCGTGGGGAATGAGCCGGGGTCCCCGGGCTCCTCGGTGCTCCGGTCCAACCGTTCAAGTCACCTGAGTGTTTATGCCTTGAAACTTTGTCCCGTGTGAGGCTGCTGCGGGGTGGGGCACTTGGGAGTTGGGGGCTCGCAGAGGCTCCACCTCGTGAGTGGAGACCTCAATGTTGAGGTTTGGATTTGGAAGGCCACCCCGCAAAGCCTGGTGCATTCAGAGCCTGTGGGTTATCTAAGGATTTCATGTGTATTAGGAGGTAAGGGCTGGTCAAAGGGGTGCGTCACTGGGGTTTGACCCGGAGGGGAGGCTACCTGGGGCTCGGCCTGGAAGGGTGCACGCTAGCTCCACTCTTCTCCCTCAGCTGGCCTCCTGTCTGCCAGGGCCGCTCCTCTCCAGCTGGGACTCTGCCATGGGCTTCGGCTACTGGAGGCTGACTGTGAATGGACCTGTGAGCTAAAACCTTTCCTCAAGCGGTGAGTGCTGAATGCTGTGTCTTGGAAATGAAGGAGTGACTCAGACACAGTGGACCTCCTCCCGTCGTGAGAGGACACAGCAGACAAGTGCCATCCAGGGGCCAGGGGCGGCCCTCACCGGACACCAGGGCTTCTGGCACTCCAATCTGACCCACTCTGGTCTTGGGCTTCTGTTGTTTATAAGCCACTTGCTCTACGGTATTTTGCTACAACAGCCGAAATAGACTAAGTTCCTCAGAATCTGTTTCTAAAAAAACGCCCAATGGATGGAGACAGCGATGGAGAAATGGCCAGACCCACGTTGTGACCAAGAAATGCAATTCATGTTTAAATTTCTAAAAACTATTACAATAAGACATAAAACCCTTCAAAATGCCCCCCTCACTTTGGACACGCTCATCTGCCACCACTGCCCCTTTCTGAAGCAGTTCCGGGTCCTCCCGTCTGAGCGTCCCCAGCTGCATTGTCGTGGCTGCCTGGTGTCCTGAGTCCATGCAAAATCGCGACCTTTCGTGGTCACTTTGTCTCTGGAGAAGGGCCAAAAGCTGCGTGGTGACTAAGTCCAGTGACCAAGGAAGACAGGGGCGCCCTGTGGTGCTTTTATGGGCCCACCTTCCGTTGGATGGCGTTCTGCAACAGTTCACCGTATTTTTATTCATGCCCTGAAAAGGCATACATGCAAAACGCACTTCCAGAACTGCTTCAGAAAGCAGCCAGCACAACGCATGCGTTTAAAGACAAGGAGCGCATTTTGAGAGGAATTAATGGCGGTGTCTTTTACGGTAGTTTTTGTAAACACACCCCGTATGTTTTGATCAGCACTGATATACAGGTTTTTGCTTTATTTCCTAGACAATTCGCTGTGACACTGTCATAGTCTTTGCATCACGTCAGGTCAGAAGCCAGCCACGTGCAGTATGCAGGAGGGAGGTGTAGTCTGCTCCACACACATCCTCCCTTGTTCTGTGTAAGGGTTTGGGCATCCTTGGCTTTGGGTACTATTGGGTTTGGGCCAGGAACGTCCCCCAAAAGCTGTGGATTTCATGCGCTGTTAGGAGGCAGAGCCTGGTGTGGAGGGGCAGAGGGCGTGCCTGGAAGGATCTATCCCGCCCCAGCTTCTCCCCGTGCCCTGAGCAGCTGCCTCCACCAGACCCTTCCACCACGGCCAGCTGCCCATGAAGGGAATGAGACCTCTTGAAGCTGTGAGCTAAAATAAACCTTCCTTTCCTCAAGTGTGGGCAAGGGGAAAGTCACTAACACGGGCACCCACGGGGAGCCCTGGACCCCGACCCCGCTGCACACCGGGGGCAGCTGTGCTGCACGGACATGGGACCCAGACGTGTAAGTTCACATCTTTTAACACTAAACAAGAAAATCTACAGCAACGCAGTAATAATTGTCAATTAACATGTAACCACAGAAGATGCAGGTGCCAGGTCTCTTCAAACAAGTTTTCAGAGTCTCTTGTTCTACTGGACTTCCCTCCCCACCTACTGCACCCCACACGTTTGTAATGTATTAAGAAGGCTGTGCTGATGGCAGGCTCTTGGGGGGGGGGGTCACAATAAATAGCTTCCTTTATGATACAGCCAACCATTGTTCCCCGAGCCATTGTCTTACAGCACAATACTGTGGGGTAGATCCTTTGCTTCATTACAAAAGTAATGATTTGTTGTGCAAAAATTTGGAAAGCAAAAGAAGAAACATGCCCAAAATGTCACCTCCAAGAGCCGGCAGCGGTGGACACACAGGCGTAGTCCTACGCCCACGCTGGAGTCACAGTGCCCCGACCCAGGGTCCCACTTTATTTCTAGTTCTTTTCCTTCATAGGATGAAAAGTAGTTTTTCAAAGTATTCCCCTATTGTTCATCCTGTTGTGAATTTTCCATAATTTTAAATAGTGCTGAAATGAATATAATTGTTCATGAAACATTCTCTGCTGTTAGGAAAAACATTTCTTAGGCTAAGTTCCTAGAATTGAAATTACTCTTTTAAAAAGTAAGAATATTCTTCGGTAGACATCATTCAAAGAGCTTTCAAAAATTGGAGAAATTTGCCATTTTTTACCATTCCTGGCTCTTCTCATGATAATTGGTAGGCGGTGTTATTTCATTTTTAAATTTTAATTTATTGTGTTTGCCAGTGAGGCCAAATAGTATATACTATTTATTAAAGACCAGAGCTGCTCTTTGGTAAATTATCCTACTTTGTCCTTTGCCTGTGAATTCTGGAGGACATGGTATGATTTTTTAAAAATCAAATTATGTGACACTTAGTCTAAAGATTAAGTTTCTGCCAGATGGTTTATATTTCTCCATGTCTTCCCATTAACACTGTTGTTTTGTTTATTTCCTTTTGGGGATTTGCAGCATTTTAACCTCCATTTATCATCTAATATCCTTTGTATTTCTGATCCATTTACTGGATTTATCCTCAGAACGACCTTTTCCATTCAGAGATCAGACCAATATTCACCACTTCTTCTCAATTTTTAGTTTATGTGGAGGAACCTCATTTATTATTACTATTTTTATGAGTATATAAATGTATGTGCACTGCTATATATACATGTATGTGTGCATGTATGTCTGTGATAAAATGTGGCTGTGGGAATGCGCAACTGGGCTGCATTCACAATTTTATAGCCGCCACCATTTTCAAAACTTTTTCGTCATCCTGAACAGAAACTGTACCTAGTAAGGAACAGCTCCTAAGTCGGCGCTGCTCAAGCCACAGACGCCCTCTGACTTACTTCCTACCCCACAGTACTGGGCTGTAGACTTGACCCAACCGGAATCACACAATTGCATCCTTCCGTCCCTGCCTCATCTCACTCTGCCAAACGTGGGCTAAGCTCATCCGGGTGGTAGCACACATCAGACTTCCCTTCCTATTTGTGGCTGTATAATATTCCATTGTGCACATGTGCCATCTTTGGACCATCTGTAGATAATTGGGCCATTTCTACCTTTGACCTTCATGCTTTATAATTGCTAGGATGGGCCCCGGGGTACAGCCATTTAAGTCTCTGCTCTTCAGTCTGTTTCAGACATTCCCAGAAGTGGTACTGTTGAATCAGACGGCCATTCTACGTTCCTTTTTTCCTTAGTAACCACCTGCTGTTTTCCACAGGGACTGCCGCGTTTTCCATTACCCACGGCCATGCGTGACGCCCCAGTATCCCCACGTCCATGACGACACACACTGTCTTCAAGTGGCAGCTGTGGCACAGCTCAGTGGCGCAGTGACGCTGGCTCATGTTCCCCCAATGACGAGCGACACTGTGCGCCCTTCACATGCCACAGCGTCCCGAACTGATCCAAAATATTGACCTCTCATGGCCATTCTGACTTCGAGGAAGAACCGGAAGTCTCATGGTGCCAGACCCAGAGGCCAGGAGGATGAGGACACGCTGCCGTGTCTTTACGAGCCTGCCTTCCCGTGAGATGGCTCTTGGCGGCAGCCATCACGGTTATTTGTTGATCACAGCTCACATTGACAATCAGGAAAGACTTAGACCACTGCGTCAGCAAGAACAACGGGACAAGTGTGTTCTGGGGGGAAGGATCTGGAGGGGGAGTGACGGCCAGGTGTCTACACCGTATTTTTATCCACCCTTGTCCAGTCACCCAGCACCTGTGGAAAATCACACGCCGGTGTCCAGAGATGAGGCGTGTATGTGTCCCGCCGCCCCTGCTGCCCGTGGGGGTAGTTCCAGGACCCTGTGCACAGGGAGATCTATGCTGCCCGCGTCCCTCCCTCGGGCGTGTGGCGTCGCGCTGGTGCGGACCCCACCTACGCCCCCGCAATCTTCACTTCAGCCATGCACCCGCCACACTGCAAATGCTGTGCAAACAACTGTTATGCCGTGTGTCAGTGAGCTGCGACACGTCCACGCCCAGTCCTGTACAAGTCCAGTGTGTGCTGGCACAAAGGCTAGGCTTTCTGATATTTTCATTAGTCGAATCCACACATGCAAAGCCACCTCTGCTGGGTCCGGGCTGGTCCCCCGGGCCTGCAAAGCACTGCGAACTCCTGGCGCCCGCCAAATCCAGAGGCCTTGCACCTGGCTTTCCTGGGCAACCCCCTTCCCTGTCCTTCACTGTGTCTCCAGGACCCCTCAAGACTGTTCCCGGGCCTGAGTAGCAGGGACCCTGAGGCACACACAGGATGCAGAGATTCAAGTCACCTCGCAGTGCCTGCCCAGGCGCCCCAGGCCTGTCCTCGCTTGCTCGTGGGAGGCGGGACACTACTTGCTTTGGCTCGCAAGCACACTAAGACACTGACAGCATTAAGTGCACAGCGCCGCAGAGCAGGTGTGACACGAGTTTCAAGATCAGTAGAAAGTTGGCTAAAGAGGACAGGGAGGAAGAAAAAGAAAGGCGTTCCTAGAACATGAGGGGAGGGAGCAAGCCTGCGTGTGTGTGCGCGCGTACGCACGCCTGTGTATCCTGAGGACTGAGCCCAGGGCCTTCACACTGAGCTACATCTCCAGCACCACCGTCCCCACCACCCTCCCCCCGCCCCTAATTTTTTTAAATTTGGAGACAGGGTCTCACCCAATTGTTAAGATGCCCAGACTGGGCTCAAACCTGCAATCCTCCTGCCCCAGCCTCCTGGAATGCTGGGATTATGGGCCGCACCACCTGGCCCGCCTTCTAGAGCATGTCCACACATCCGACGCTCACACAGCCGCACGGGGAAGTTATAAGGCAGGAAAACGCTGCCAGCTGCGAAGGTAAATTCCCCAGCAGGTCTGAGAGCGCCGCCCACCAGCAGCATAACCCTCGGCGCAGCTTGTTACGCGGCGTTGGCTCGGGGAAGCTGTTGTGGGTTTGAAATGTACTTTTCCATTCTGGTCCGTTCCTCGTGGTCCGGGAACTGACAGCTTTGCGACAGTGACTGGGAATGTCACTGACACTGAAATCTGCCCTTTTTCCATTGGGACATATTAGCTAGGACGTGCTCCCTCGGCCTACGACGTTCCTGTGTCTACTCGGTGGACTCTGCGATGGCTAAAGGTTATTAATGTTGTTATGTGATTTTTGTTTTTTGATACGGGGCCTCGCTCTGTAGTCCAGGCTGGTCCTGAACTCACTGTGTAGTCCAGGCTGGCCTCCAACTCGTGCCATTCAGCCTGCCTCAGCCTCCTGAGTCCTGGGATTAGAGGCATGCGCCACCACACCCGACTACCTTGAACGCTGCTCTCTGGAATGGAACTCAGAACACTGCACAAACTGTGCAAGCACTCTAGCCACTGAGCACCGCCTCCTGCCCCAGCTGTGAGCTATTAAAAAGCCGTAACTTTAAGAAGAAATGAAGAGCACATGTTGAGATCTGACAAGCTGATCTATGGATGGGAAGGCCTATGAGGAAAGGCCTGTCACTAAAAAAAAAAAAAAATTAGAGTGAGTCACATGTTCTTTTATGAAAGGAATGTCATGGTGGGCCTTGTGGCACAACCTACAATCCCCAGCACTCCAGGAGGCTGAGGCAGGAGGAACACAAATTCAAGCTCAGCCTGGGCAACTTAGTGAGACTCAGTCTCAAAATCAAAAATAAAAATGGGCTGAGGATGTAGCTCCGTGCACAGCCCCTGGCTCTGATCCCTAGTAACACAAAGAAAGGGAAAGAAGGAAGGGAGGGAGGGAGGGAGGGAGGTGCTGCTGTTAACATCCCCAGGCCACGGCTAGAAGTCTAATAACATCGCACCTGCCCCAGCACCAGGCTGAATGTGTGTCAACGTTGCCTGCAGCCATTCTGTGCAGGTGAGGGAGCAGAGGCACAGCAAGGAGGCCCCTCAGCTACCGTGGGGAACCAGAACCCAATTCTAGGAACTGGCTGGGGCTTCTAAGCTGGGCCCAGTGGCACAGGCCTGTAATCCCAGGACCCTGGGATGCTGAGGCAGGAGCATCCCAGGTTTGACCCACAGTGGGCAAGTTAGTGACTAGTGAGACCCTGTATCGAAATCAAAAACATAACTGGGCTGAGGATGTAGCTCCGTGTGAAGGGCCTGATCTTGATCCCTAGTGCAAGAAAGAAGGGGAAGGGAAGAAAGAGAAAGAAAGAAAGAAAAGAGAGAGAGAGAAGGAAGGAAGGAAATGTGAGATATGAGGGAACATTTTGATAGAGCAATGGAAAATTTGAAAAGAATTCTAGTGGAATTCAGGATATGCAAAATACATTTTAAAGTAGGGGAAGTCGACTCGAGTTCTGTAAGAACAGAATTTCAGACCTTGAAGACTAGGCTGAGGAAACAGATGCTATAATTAGGCACAACTCCAAAATCAGAAATGAGCAAATCAGCTGGATACAACAGCTGATGGACGATTCAAAGAGAACCAACCTCAGAATTACGGATGTGGGAGAAAGAGCAGAAAACAGCACTAAAGATATAAAGAACTTATTCACTGAAATCATACAAGAAAATTTCCCAAATCTAGAAAAAGAAATTAATTTTCAGGTACAAAAAGCTTATAGAACACCAAATAACCTGAACCGGCAACGAGACTCATCATGACACATCATAATCAAAACCTCAGAAATACGAACATAAAGAGAGAATATTAAAAGCAGCAAGAGAAAAACAGATATTCTACTAAGGCAAATTCATTTGAATTACTGCAGATTTCTCAAGGCAAACTTTAAAGGCCAGAAAAACCTGGAGCAAAATCTTTCAAGCTTTGAAAGACAGCACGTGTCAACCCAGGTTACTGTATCCAGCAAAATTATTCCTGAAAATTGGAGAAGTAAAAAATTTTCATGACCACGATTCCCTAAAGAAATTTGCAACCACTAGCCCAGCACTGCACAAAATACTTGGAGGAATCTCGGAGACAGAGAGACGAGCAGCACCAAAGAACATGGAGGAAACATCTACAGAGGAAGAATAACCAAAAAAAGATTGGTATTTGAATCATCTGATTGGTATCATACTAAAACAGTATCAGATTTCTCATAAAATCTGTGAAAATTTCTCCATAATTACTTTTAATAGTATATTAGTTTATAAAACATACTCCATATGGGGAATTGATATAAAATCTTTTTTAAAATATGTATGCATGAACTTATGGATGGATAGGTAAGATAAAATGATAAACCAAATCTGGCAAAATGTTAGTAATTAATGAAATGTGAGTAAATAATTTATGAAAGTTAAAAAAAATCTGAAATAATAATTTCCCTTCATGGAAATAAAAGTCTGAATTTGGCTTCCAGCTTTGGAAGTTTTATTTTAGCCCATGAGCCACTGTCCCCACTGCTGTGGACATGGGTAGGGGGGCAGCAAATCATGGCAGAGGCACAGAGTGACCAGCACTGCTTCCCTTGAGCATGCGAGGCAAAAGCAGAAGACACCACAGGGCCCCAGTTCCCCAGGATGCACCCCAACAAGTTAAAGTCCTCCCAGTGGACCCCTCCACCACTTCCCAGTGGCTCCACCCTAGGGACTAAGCCTTTCAACACAAGGGCCTTTGGGAACACTCAAGGCCTGAACCACAGCACCCTTCCAAATGCCAGTGCCATGAAAGACCACAGCGGCCCGAGAACTGCTCCAGGAAACTTAGGTGTGACCCATAACGCTTATTCTGGTAAAAACCAAAGTCCGTCATTAAAAATCTAGCATTAGTAATTTAATTGGAATTAAAGTACACTTCATCTGTCAAAAATTCCCCAGGCATACAAGTTGTATTATGCTAATGAAGGAGCAGATCTTTGCCCTGAGAGGCACCTGCTGAGCTCTCAGGCACCAAGCAAAACGACGGCTACACCTGACTCTCAGGCTTGATGAAAATGAATTCTGGGGACCGGGAGAGAAGGGGGAGGCGGGGAGAAGAGACGCAGGAGGTAATCACTGGGCTCCTGGGGCATCTCTGAGAAGGGAGACACTCAGGGGGCACGCCCTTATCTTAAATTTTTTTGAAGGCTGGTTTTAAAAAGCACAAGGAAAGAAAGGACAAAATGCTGAGAAAGGCCTGGTGCCGGGAAGACGCGGGCTGCTTGGATTCTCCCGTCCCGTGGGTGGGAGGTGAGCCAGCACCTCCTGCGTGGAGGGAAACGGGACCGTCACGTGTCAGTGAGCACATGCTTCCTCTGTTCAACTTAGGGCACTCACTGATAGGCAGAGATGTGCGTGCACCCGGAGTTCCATGAAAGCCTGTTTTTATACCAGCAAACTTGAGACTGACTGCATGGCCAGTATTGAAACACTGGTAAGGAAACGACAGCACATCTTCACCTCGGGAGACACGGGCGTGGGCTGGGCGGGCAGCTGCCGGGCTGGCTAACTCCCTGCACTCAGGCGCCCTGCTGGCATCCCCAGGTCTGCTTCGCAGGGTGATGGTGAGGGTACGTCGGGTCGCTTATGTACAGCGTTTAGTAAAGTGCCTGGCACATCGATTTTTTAAAAAGATGACGCCAATCTGCATTTTCTGACCTGTGAAGTGTGCCTGACTCAGTGTTAGATGAGGAAGCCATGCAAGGCCCTGCTGATGTGGAAGCGCACGTTTAACGTCGATGTGGGCAGAGCCGGAAAGAGCAGGCTGGTAACCGCAGCCCTCTAAGAGGCCAAGGCAGGCCTGACAACCCTGTCTCAAAACCAAAATGGAAACATGGCCGACGGCAGAGCCTGTGCCAAGGCCCTGGCTCCCACCGCGTGCCCTCTCCCTCGCCACCACTTGGATGAAAGCTCGGCCAGAGATTTAATCTTTTGTCTCTTTGAGTTTTTCTACATTTCTGGCTTTTCTTCTTTATAACAGGTGTCACACTTTTACAACCAGATTTACTTAACTGGGAGAGAATGGCCACAGCACAGAGCTGCGGATCCTGCCCGCTGGGGCCTGGCCAGATGCCCTGCTGGAGAACCACAGGCCACTTCCAGCACTCCACGCGCTGGCACTGCGCAACGTGGATCCTGTCTCTTTCCTCAGCGTGGCAGGCACCTCGCAGTCACTTTGTCCTCACCTGGGACGCGTTTCTCCCAGCTTTTCGCCTGCGGAGTAGGAGCCCCGTGACAACTGACGGAAGGGAGAATGTCCCCTGGGACCTGACCAGGAAAGCGCTCAGCTACGGTCCAGGGCTTCCGTCTGCCTGCCACTATGTAAAGCGCCAGGCTGAGCGCCAGATGGCAGTGTGTCCCCGCAGGAGCCGGCCCTGCTGCCCTGGCCTGCTCTGCATGCCGCTTCTGGGCTGGCCCAAGCAACTTCAGAGCGGCGCCTTTCCTGAAGACACCCTCGCGAGAAAGCACAACAGTGGGATTAGACAGTCGAAACAGAAGGACTCAAAAATGGAAGCACAATTTCCCAACCCCACGTGCTGGGCCAGCCGTCTCCTGCCGACAGAAGTCACACCAGTTTTGTGTCTCCCTGCATCTGGGCTGGAATGAGACTCGCCTGCGTCCCGGCGAGCCCAGGCCCCCCATCCCTTCCCCCTTTTGTGCCCCTCCAGGCCAGATATTGATGTCTGAAAACCAGATACATAAGCTTCATTATTTACGGGCCTTTCCCTAAACAAGACTGCTTTAATACTTAACAAGGTAGGGAGGCTCCCGCATTTAAAATCTCTTCGAACAGAAATAAGAAATTATTTGTAGCGGGCGCCACTGTGACACCCACCAACAAAGGGAGACATTCACCACTGGTGCCTTCCCAGGGCCCTAAAACACAACCCGGGCCTGTTCTGCGGCGCCCGGCAGAAGCCGCGGCTGAAGACCTTCTTTATCGGCTTTTCTTTCTCAATATTTACCAACCAATCAATCTCTTCTCCCTGAAGACAACTGGCATTCGAATCCCATTCATACAGACGCTTGTTCTCCAAATAATATTAAATAAACGGCTTCATGATCTACTGAGAAAGTATTAAGATGCATTTTTTTTATTTTTTATTTTTGGTCTTTGCAGGTCAATATTGAAGGAGAGAGGGGCTGCTCAGCCCCGGGGCCGAGGGGAGCACAGCTGCCCGTGGGACAGGGGTCCCGCTCCTGGCCTCCTGCCTGCTGAGCGGCCTCCTGCTATCCCCGCTGTGCGGCACCCACACCAAGGTCCCCAGCAAGGCCCAGCCCGTCCACCTAGCACTGTGGCTGTCACAGGGTGCCCAGGAAAGGCGAAGGGCTGCTGAGCTGCAGAAAAGCAGGGGTGTGTTGCTCACGACAGGACACAGTCCTCATGCAGCCCGGCCATCTTGTCTTTGCGAGTGTAAGAACGTCAGAGACCGTATTCAAACACACCTGTATGCGGCCTGCTACCCTAGGTCCATCACGTCCTGACATCATGAGCCAAGCGTGGTGGCATACTCCTGGAATCCCACCTACGCAGGAGGCCGAGGCAGGAGGACTGTGAGTTCTAGGCCAGCCTGGGAACCTCAGCTAGACTCCATCTCAAATATTTGAAAACTGGGCTGGAAATGTAATCCAACAGCAGAACCCTTGCCTAGCATGCTGGAGGCTGTGGGCTCAAGCCCCAGTACCGGGGGTGGGGGGCGGGGGGGCGGGAGGAACATCACAGGACACACAGGAATTTTTCCATTTTCCAAGACAGAGTGAGTCAGTCTTTCGGTGAAAGACCCAGTTCTGCTGTTCCACCAGCCAACTCCACCTTCCTCTCCTCTGTCAGGGGTCCGTTAAAGTCAGATCTGAGGAGGTGGGGGTCCCTGGACGTGGGATCCCTAGGGGCGAGGCTCCCGACTCTGAGGTCCCTGGGGGCAGGATCTGGATCCTGACGGAAGCCAGAGCCCTGGGAGGAGTGCTCCGTGGAGAAAGCCCCATCCCCAAGAGATCTCACTAGGAACAGGCAAAGATCCTAAAACCTTTTTTTAAAAAATCCAAAACTCTCTGTCCTTGAGCACTGCAGAGGAGGAAGGCTTCATCTGTGCACTCGGCACGAGGAGCATTTCCTCACTTTAACCCTACCAGCTCTCGGGGTGTGACGGGGTCGCCTTCAACTCCACCCCTCTGGGATTTTCCTCTCCTACTACTGAGGTTTGGATCTGCAGCATCCGTCCAAACGCCTAATGCACCTGGAGGCTGTAAATCCCAACGTGCTGTTGGGAGGTGGGAGCCCGGCTGGAGGGGGCGGGGTGGGTCCCGGGGGCAGGACCTGCGGGGCAGCTCCTCCCTTCCTCCCTCACCTGGCTCCAGGTCTCCCATGCCTTGTGCGCAGCCATCACCTGCTCATCCTCCTGCCCCGAGCTTCTACCCTTCCCAACCGCCCATGTATGGGCTTGACCTTCTGCAACTGAGCTACAGTCAGTCTTTCCTCCCTCAAACCCTGAGCGTCAGATGTTCCCGTCCCAGTAACTAAGATGCCTGCTGCCAGCCTTTTGGACTTCCCCTGGCACGTCGTCAGCGGCTATCAACGGCTCACCCTAGGAGACCGGAGCTGCGCTTCCATCTTTTAGGGCTCTTGTTTCTTTCATAAATGTTAACATGCTGCATGTATTGACTGGAAATTGTTTTTCTCATGTAGCAAAACATCTTGAGATCTTTCCGAGTTTCCACTTGCAGGTCTGCCCCAATGTGTGAAGTATTCCACTGCACAGGTGAATCTTAGAGTTACTGTTATTTTTACTTTTACTCAGAGTGTGTATGCTTGCACGTGACAGTGGGGGTCAAGGACCTAGCTTTCAGACTGAGCTTTATCCCCAGCCCACATTTATTTTTTATGTTTAAACAAGGTCTTTCTAAGCTGCTATGTCGCCTAGGCTGGGTTCTCACTTGCAAACCTTCTGCCTCAGCCTCCCAAAGTGCTGGGTCACTGGCCCGTACCATGCCCAGCTAGTTTATTTTTCCATTCCTCTTTTGATGGACACTGAGGTTGTTTTTAAATTTGTATTTTCCAGACATTTTTATAATATTTTCCTTTCTTGTGATTTCTTGTCCATATATTGAAGAGATATTCTTCTGGCTTTGAGTCATAAAAGCAAAATTTTTGAGTACATAAACACTGTATTAAGCTAACACAAATATCATACAAGCTTTTCACAAAAGCTGCCAAAATACTAAGGGATTTAAAATTCTATCGTAACTGCAAATTGCGCTAAGTAGTAATGAACCAATGGTAAGCACTGCAGAGGATGAGATACAGTAACGGCCCGGAGCGTGCAGGCAGCACGAGGGAATTCCAAAGCTGTGGCCTGCTTCTACCCCTCAGGAGTCAATCAGGACACGGCGGGTAAGAATGACGCCAAAAGTGACACTCCTCAGTTACACGATCACTGAGAAATCATGCAGTAACGTCCCTGCAGACCTGGTAGGCTGTGCCTCCTGGGTGCATGGGCTCCACTGTCCCGAGCAGCCCTCTGCCCTACCTGCCCAGCAAGCCTCTGCAAGGGGACATTCCAAGAGCAACGTGGTGTTTTAATTATTTTGTCACCACCGAGACACAACATGTGACAGGCGTGTTCTGAATCATCCAGGGGCAGCCAGCAGCGGCAGGAAGGATGACATGGAACCGCTGCTCACGCTTCAGAAGAAGACAGGGCAGGGAGAAGCCAGGATCCCCTGGCATCTGTGAAGGAGGGTGGTCAGGGAGCTCTCCAGGTGGCCAGCCCCTTGCGGGCACTACCCTTCTGCAAGTGGATTGTCCTCTGATCTTGAGCTCAACCTTAGGCTCAAAAACAGAACACAAGCAGAGTGTGTCCACATCCATGACTTCCTTGCCTTAGAATGTCTAAGACCGTGTGACAACAGGCCCCCGCCTCTCTTCTGGAACCCGGATGCCCCATTCCATCTGCCCACCCCCCGCCAGATCTGTGCAGTTCAGAGCACAGGCGTGGCACAGTGCAGGGTCAAGGACACAGGGGAGCTGGGGGGCACTCAGACACCTTGATGGCAGTCGGACCCAGGAACTGTACATCTGTTCAATCTAATCACTGATTTGGGCGCAACTATTAATGTCTACTTTGTTTTGTTTGCGACACTAAGGATCCTAAGGATCAAGCCCAGGGCTTTCACACTGAGCTACATCTCCACCTGAGTTCAGTTCTGACTTTGAGGAAGGGTCTTGCTTACTAAGTTGCCCATTCTGTGATTAAACTCTCACAAGGAGGATGCCTGAAGGCTGCAGCTCAGGCCAAGGAAAATTCCTCCCCAGGCCCACTGTGACTCAGGCACAGGGAGGACACCACCAAGGCCTACTGTGACCCAGTCATGGAGAAGACACCCCCAGACCCACTGTGGCCTAGGCATAAAGAGGACCCTCCTCAAGCCCACTGCGATCCAGGCACAGGGAGAAACTCTCCGGCCCACTGTGTGTCTAGGCTCAGGAAGGACTTCCCATGGCCCACTGTGACCCAGCGCAGGAGGGAACTCCCCTGGCCCACTGTGACCCAGTGCAGGAGGGACCTCCCCTGGCCCACTGTGACCCAGCGCAGGAGGGAACTCCCATGGCACTCTGTCACCCAAGGTGAATGGGAAAAGGACTGAGCTGCAGTCTGCTTTCCTGGTGTAAATAGAAGGGAGCTTCTGTTTTGTTCCGGTGTTTGTTCGGGATTCCGGATGGGGGTGCCCCTCATACGCACACATGCAGTCTGGGTGTGGGCATGGCTACATATGAGTGGGTATGTCTCTGTCTACACCTGTGTATCTGAGTGTACTACAAGGTATGATGAAGAAACAACATGTGCAGGGATGGAAGAATGGCTCAGCCATTATAACGCTTGACTAGCGAGCACTAAGTCAAGTGCTAAGCACCCAAGTTCAATTCCCCAGCACCACATAAGCTGGGCATGGTGGCACACACCCATAACCCCAGCACTTGGAGGCTGAGACAAGAGGATTGCTGTGAGTCCAAGGCCAGTCTGGGCTCTATAGTGAGTTCAGGATCAGCCTGGGCTGCAGAGTGAGACCCTGTCTCAAAAATAATAACATGTGTTTAAATAAAAGTGTGACAGTCAATGCCTTCCACTGTTGTGGCTGTCTCCACGTCCTGAGTCAACTCAAAATACTTCCTCCCATGCCTGTTCTTGCTTCAGGGAGGAGCTGGGAGTCGCCAGTGCTGGATCCGGGGGTATGTGGGAGAGGACACTCCATCATGTTTTTATGAGACAGAAATCACCACAAACACTTCAAATCAATTCAGGACCACAAAGCAGCCACAGAAAAGACATGGAAGAGGACATCCCAGGCTTGCTGGAAAGCAGCGGGAACAAACGGACAGGTCCAAGGTGAGGGGACGGTTTCAGGGCACCCACGCAGTGTGTCTTTTACTATAATTTGTTTTGAGACAAAGTCTTATTCTATAGTCTAGGCTGGTCCTCAACTCACTACGGAGCCCAGGCTGGCCTTGAACTCACAGCACCCCTCCTGCCTCAGCCTCCCAAGTGACAGGATTACAGGCAGGTGCCACCACGCCCAGTTTGTGTGGTGCTGGGGAATCAAACACAGGGCCTTGTGCTTGCTAGGCAGGCGCTGTAACCACTGAGCCAGGCCCCAGCCCTACTACAATGTTTCTAACTGAAACAGTCACCACGTGTCTTGCTCGCCCCTCGTGAGCCCGTGTCTCTGCGCAAGCAGGGCCTGAGAGTGCACACGTGTGTCTCTGAACAGTGTGCAGGTGTGCTGTGTAGGTGCAGGGTGCACGTGTCTCTGCATGCACGTGTTGGCCTGTGTTTGCATGCAGACGTGTTGATGAGCTTGTGCAAGCTCCAGTGTGAGTGGATGCCTTTATGCTCGTGTGCATAAGTATCTGCACTGTGTCTATGAGCATGTGTGTGTGCACGTGTGTGAGAGCGCATACACACAAAGCCACCTGCGGGAGTCGGCGCGGGCCTGCGTGGCTGGGCAGGGGGTGCCCCCTTGGCAACTCGCCCTGCATCCTGAGGAGGCCACATCCTGAACTTCCTCTGGGATAGAGGTCAAGTGACTCGCTCCAGACCCCACAGAGAGCTGGTGGCAGCTCTGCCTAGGCTGCATTGCCAGGCTCGCAGCCGGGCCGCCTCTCCGTGGTGTGCTGGCACCTGGCCCGGGCCCGGACGCTCGGCTCTGAGAGGCCCATTGTGCTGAGAAGTGGCTGCCAGCCATAGCCCAGGCTGCAGGTGACGGAGTGACCTCCACGGGGACAGGAAAGGGGCGCCTCTCGCTCTGTGTGGCGAAGGGCTGGAAATCACAGGCCTGTGTGTGTGTGGGGGGGGGAGGGGACAGCCACCCAGGGGCCAGGATGAAGACGTCAGGATGGTTCCCCATGGCACCCAGCAGCGGGAACACACACACAGGGCAGGCGGAAGCGGGGGGCTGGAGGCCACACGGGTTGAGGAAATGCTTTGTGTTCCCTTTCACTGGTGACCCACTCAGAGCTTCTGAAGCAGGAGCCCAGTGGCTTGCAAGGGGATCAGTGAGGGTATGACTCAAGGGTGCTGAACACAGGGAAGGTGGCGGCAGAAGGGCCACCTGGGGCCCAGCTCCTGGAGGAACAGAGGGGATCCCTGAACCCTCCATGCTGGGTCCCCTTCTCACTCTCCACGGGAACGCACCGGACCACAGATGAAGGGGCTGGGACATGGCACGCCAGCTTGAGAGTGCCCGGACGGTGCAGCCCGGGGGGCAACTGCAGCCCCACAGCGTCGCCTGCCAAGCGCAGCCGAAAGGAATGCTTTAAAAGCTCTCCAGCGAGGGAGTCCAGCGCCCTTGGTGTCCGGCTTAAGTGCTATGGGCAGCCACCCAGCTCCCAGCTAGGGCCATGCCATTGGGGAGGAGTCACCTTTGTTCTGCAGACTGGGACTGACAAGTGAGTTTGGGAAGGGAGCCCAGTTATTTGGGGCACGGGAGCATAGCCAAGAGGACGCCACGGCTGCCCGCCCCTCCTCCCCTAGCCCTGTGCTCTGGTGAGCAGGCACAGAGCACCCACCTCTAGGCACCAAACCTGTGTCCCCCGGCCCCAGCTGAGAGCAGCCCTCTCTAACACAGGGGCAACTCCTCCAACGAGAAATTTCAAAACTCAACACATCATGGGGCGGGGGTGTGGTGGAAGATGTGACCATTGGAGAGATCGTGTGGACGTGAGGCAATCAGGAACCACACCGGGATCAGGGTTTGGGGGCCACGCCTAGACTGGGAATGGAGAACCAACCTGGATTAGAGTGAGTGACTTGTGGGCCGGCCAATGAGGGAAGAGCGCCCACCCGGATGTGGGAGGGCCTACTGGGACTCCAACGCTATAAAAGGAAGGAAGACCGATGGTCCCGGCTTCTCCCTCCAGGGAAGCCCTCGCCTTCGCGACCGTCTACAGGCGCCAACTTGCTACACGCCAGCTTCATCCAGATGCGCTCCAGTCTCGACTTGGCCCGTCTGCCCGTGGCTGATTTTCGCGCTCCGGTCTTCACCACTGTCCTTCGAGCAGCCGAGATCCGCTCTGACACCTGTGGGCCACCATCCTGGAATACCTCTACCCTTGGATCTGTACGCCTTCCTAACAGACCCCTTTGCTACAATTTCTGTAAATTCTGCCTTTTGAAAGAAACTTAACCGATACAGACGGTAAACATTTGGCTCCCTCCTCTCCTACCAAGTCTTTAAGGTGGTTAGAGTACTCGCCTAGCAAGCACAAAGCTCTAGGATCGATTCCCCCAAACCACATAAACTGGGCCCAGTGGTGCATGACTGTAACCCCAGCACAGAGGAAGTGGAGGCCAGACGACTGCCATGTGCTTGAGGCACATGTGGAGCCTGGGCTCCACAGTGAACTGAAAACCAGCCTGAATTACAGAGCAAGACCCTGTTCAAAAGTAAATAAGTGAGAGGTTAAAATTAACCACAAATTTAATACCAGGTCTTAGGATGAGTCTGTCCACACATGGATCCTACATTAAGGGTCTGGCCACAAGTCACCTGCCTGGGAGCGGGCAGTACAAGGGGGAGCTCCGCAGCTGGGGCTCTGGAGCAGCCTGTGTTGACTTGTCCCCGTGGATGGCAGGACTGGACTTGGATGCACCCCTACACCCACACACCAGCTACTGCTGGCAGGAGGTGGGCAACACACAGCCAGCAGGGAGGGCTGTGAGGGACGGGTAAGGCCTAAACAACATCTCTATGCAACCTACTAAAAATCAGAAAGAAATACTATGATTTAAATTTAAAATGTGCCCCCCCACCAACTGTCTCATGTGTTTGGAAGTGACTGGGTCATGTGGCAATGGGCTCATTCGGGGACCCATCCACAGTGATTTCCTGTGCCCATAAGGGGCAGGTCTGGCTGGAGGTGGACCCTAGCGGTGTCACCTGCATGGGTGTGTCCTGGTCCCGGTCCCTCCTTTCCCCTCTGCTACCTGGCTCCAGCAGAGTGGGCAGCTGTCCTCCTTCCACCAGGCCCTGGCCACCTCGGAGCTGGCCAGCCACTCCTTGGACTGAGACCTTGGAAACTGTGAGCTCTAGGAAACTCGTCCTCCTGAAGCTGTGGGTGGTGGGAATTGCATCCCAGTGACAGGAAAGTGGCCAAGACAGGGGACACAATGTTAAGCAGGCTTACATGGGTGGCACAGTCTGTGACACATGCAGGTAGTAGTAGGTGATGTCACAGCCAAGGGGGCTGCAGGGGGTGTGGGAGCTGAGTTAAAGCCAAGGCATCTGGGAGGACAGGAGCACAGACGGGGGTGAGGACGGAAAGCAGAGGACTTTGCAACTCTGCAGAAGGATGCGGAGAGGACGGACAGCCCCTCCCCAGTGAGCAGGCTGCAGTGGGAGGGCGCACCACGTTTGGGCGGCTGGAACCTCCATCAACCCCCCAGTGAGGATGAGCTGAGACAGGCACACAAAATCCTTTCTGGATCTAGGATCCCATGGACACTGAACTACAAGGAAGTGTCCAGATCCTATGTCTACCGTCAAGGAAAGTTTCCAAACAGGTGTCTGTCTCTTCTGGCCCATTTCTAAACATCTTCCATGTGGCCAAGAGGCAGGAATGAAACCTGAGCCGCAAAAAAATATTCATAATAACCATCACCATTAACTGCACCAAGCTGGACAAAGCGTACGGCCAGCTGCACATTTGTTCCAGCTCCCCGCTATGCCATAAATAAACCACCCCAAGACCCAAGGCCTTTAGCCTCATCCCATATTCAGCTCTTCAATCTGAAAACTCAGCCTGGCCCAGTGGGGCCCGTCGCCCTTGCCCCCAGCTGGCAGCCAGGGAGCTGGGACTGAACCAGGGGTGCACTGCTGGAACCCAGGAGGCTGGCGGGTGGTTCCGGGCCACGTGACCACTGGCCACTGGGTACTGTCACTATCACATAAGGATGGCTGGCTCCAGAAGCAAGTGTGACGAGCAGCAGCAGCAGGGACTGTCTCATCTTCTGGCCTGGCCCGCAATGTCACATGTGTCATTTCCGCTGTCCACTGGGACCCAGATGGGAGAAGACGGAACCCCAAGTGAAGGCTTGCAGTTGCCCCGTGACAGGTACGTAAGGGTCTTCTGCAGTGTGGTGCTGTGGGGTGTACGGTGGGCACGGGTGGGCTCTTTCTCCTCTTCTTGAACCGGGGCCACTTCCTCCTCCCTTTCCTGGGCAGGGACTTCCCTGGGGCCACATCTGTGGCCGGGACAGGAGATGTGGCAGCTTCTACACTCAAGGCCTGAGGAAGGTTGGAAAAGCCACTTGCTTTCAAAGGACAATAATCCCACCTTCGCTAAGTTCTGTTTTGCTGAGCTGTTCGTTACACCACACCATGGCGGGAATGACTCCTTGCAATTCAGCTGCCACAGCGCTCGGTTCCTGCTGGAAATCGAACGCGTGCCAAGCTGACTGGCCGCCCCCATTGGTGCAGGGAGCAGGGCACAACCTGGCTCTGCTCCCCACAAGCTGTTACCCAACCCTACGCTCCAGCTTTCCGATCCTGCAAGTGCTACTCGCAAGCCCTTCCTTCCGAACTCGTGATACAGATAAGACGTGACAGGCGCGACGTGCCCAGCCTCTCAGAGGCACTGGCAAAATTGAATCTGTTATTACTTTCAATATATCTATGTAGGAGAAACCCCAGTCGACAACTTCATTTGCTTTATTTTTCATGGCTTCAGTTAATGCACTCTCTTTAAGTGAAAGCAATGAGAATAATTCCTTGGCCCTTCAGACTGAATTTGAATTTGTCCAATATTTTTCACATGCATTATGCACGTGGTGACAACCAAAAGCTACTGCAAGCAGGGCATGTATTTTGGTGTCCAGCCCCAATATGAATCCAGGCCCTGCACATTAAGAAAAAGTGGCCCCCGGCAACTCACGTCCTACTCTGACATTCCTCCTATTCCCTTGTGTGTAAGGTGAGAACAGCACCACTCAAAGCTTTGCCACCCAGATGCCTCGGGAGCACCCTCTCAGTGCCCAGCAGCACAGAGCCTACTTCCTCTCCTGGTTATTTTTATTAGAGGACCTGTCCCGTTCCTTGGAGCCCCTCCCGATCCCAAGCAGGCCTTTGGCTCCTGGTTTCCCAAGCAGAAACACAGAGTTAGCAGCCAGGCTTGTGTCAGGAGAGACTCACACAGGCTGTGGGTCTGCAGCATGCTCCACGGGCCCTAAAGTTCATGTGCAACTTTCTTTTAAAGCTATAATAGGTTTAAAAATCAAAAGAACCCTGACAGCAAAATTCTGTATGTTAGCCAAAGTAACCAAAACCAAAGAAGCGAGAAAGAAAAAAAAAAAAAGGAAGGAGAAGAATGTGTACTTAGAACTGAGGCAAGACCCCGCCCAGGCACCCCCGCCCACCCCACGACCTCGGGCACGTCCAGCCTTGCCCAAGCGTCTCAATCTCCACTGCCGCTTGGCCTCTACCTACAGGTCCCAGGCGGCTGGGGACTCAGCTCAGGGGAGCGCGCCTGCCTCGCAAGGGCAAAGCCCTGGGTTCGGTCCTCAGCTCCAAACAATAAAAATCAAATTTAAAAAAGACAAAAGACAAAAAAAAAACATATAATAATAAGGTAAAGGTCTCAGCCTTCGCAGTGAGATGAAGACCAGAAGTCAGAAGTGGGCAAATATTCAGCGAGAGGTCAACACTGTCCGTGGTCAACTGCACAGGACGCCTGTCTGCACAGAAGAGTCTAGAGCATGCACAGACTGTGAATCAGAGTCCCACAGGTTCTACAACACAAGTGCACAAAAATTAACCACGTTTCTCTACTCCAGGCACAACCAAAGAGAAATTGGGACTGAAAAAAAAGAAAGAAAAGCACTTTTTTTTTTTAAATCACAGCAAAGGGAATCTGAAATGAACTGACAGTTCGTGGAAGAAGAAGTCCAAATGACCAATAGATTCATGAAAAAATGTTCACCGTCTTTAGCCATGAGAGAAATGCAAATCAAAATGACACTGAGGTTCCACCAACATCAACAACTCAGAAAACAAAAGACACTGGGGAAGCTGTGGGGAAAAAGGAAGCCTCCTACACTGCTGGTGGGACTATAAACTGGCATGACCCCTGTGGAAAGCAGTATGGAGATTACCCAAAAAACTGAGAACAGACATCCCACTTGACCCAGGTATACCTCTTCTGAGGATCTGCCCCAAAGAGTTAAAAGTCGTCATACAGGAACAACACACATGTGCCCATGTTTAGAGCAGCACAATTCCTAACAGCCAAATCTTGGAAGAAGCCAGTATGTCTGACTACAAGTAACTGGACAAAGAAGATTGGTGTACACAGTGGAGTACTACTCTTATGTAAAAAAGGACAAACTTGAGCCTTCTGTAGGAAAATGGATGTACTTTGAGACCCCTAGGCTTAGCAAAACAAATCAGACACAGAAAGTTCAATATTGTATGGTTTCTCTAACATGAGAAAAACCAAACCATAAAACAGGTAACAGAGAGATGGAAAAAGTAAGAAGATAAACTCTGTGGACCCAGAAAAGGGGACACTGGGTGGGGGAGCACTGAGGGGGTGGGAAGGTGATATGACAGGTAAATAATTTTTTTAAAAAAATTATAATGAAATCACTACACAATAAATATCTAGTAATCAACAGAGCAAAAGAGGCACCCAACTTTCATGGAAAAGGCGATGACCTTAAAATAATAAAACGGAGAGAAATGAAATGTGTCTACCATGTCTATGTGCTAGTGAGCTTAGGTCCACTGTAATAAAATGCCTGAGAGAATCTATTTTCTGAGAAGAAAAGTTCTGTTTGGCTTTGGCTCACGGTTTTGGAGGTTTTAGTCCATGACTGGCTGTTGTTTTCAGGCTTGTGTCAAAACAGCGCCTCATGGCAGAGCTCCGGAGGCCCACAGCGAGGCCCCCGCTGGTGGCCAGGAAGCTGAGAGGGAGAGGAAGTGCAGTGCCCGCCAGGGACATAACCCACACCCTAGCTCCTCCCACCGCACCCCACTTCCTAACCCAGAACCTCCCAAGACTGCCAACCTCTGGCGCCTGACCTTTGGGGAGACCCAAGCAGAAGCTCCCTGTTTGAGGAGACCTAGTGTCACAGCAGCCGTAATTACTCCCAGAAGGAATCTATATATTGGATAGGGTTTCAATCAACACCCAAAACATTTTTTTCGAATTTGATACATCGAATCTACAGCTCATACAGAAGCAAGGTTAAAAATATATACAATAAAAAGGGCTGGGGACGTAGCTTAAGGTCTAGGCCCCGGCCCAGCCCTCAGTCCCACAAAACATGATGATAATAAAAAAACATAAGCTTTTCTTAAGGAGCTTCACATGTCCTACTCTCCTCAAGAATTCTCTAAAATAGGAAAAGCCCCTCCCCATCACCACACTGGAGGAGCTTAGCAACAACATGCGGATGAGAGATGCCACCCACGCGGGTCACAGACGCGGAGCTGCACGGTACCAAAGCCAGCAGTCATGGAGAGACACTTCAATTTAATTAAATCTGCTTTGTTTTTGGAGGGGGGTGAGCAGGTGGTGGTGGTACTGGGGATGGAACCCAGGGCATTCCCACTGAGTTATATCCTTCCCAGGACATTTTTGTTTTTTAAGACAAACTTTTGCTACGTTGCCTGTGCTGGACTCAAACTTAAAATCTGCCTCAGCCTTTCAGGGTGCTAGAATGATAGGCATGCACCGCCGCCCGCAGCGCCAAAGTCTGAACTCCTTCAGACCAAGTAAGCAGGGTGTGGAGAAGAGGTGGCAGGAGGAAGGAGGGGAGATTTCCACAGTTAGCATTTCCCACAGCAACTTACACACTCCTACGTTACCTGCGTGGGCTTTTTCTTCACTGTTACTGGAACTCTCCTCTGTAAAGAAGTCCAGTTGAAGACATCTGGTCAACTTGGCACCACCAACTAAGATGCCAGCAGAGGTAGCAACTGTGGCCCCTCGGAGAGGCCATGGTGTGGGCCTATCTGACAGCAGCACCCTGGCTCCAGGAGTCCTGGGCATCCGAGGCTCCGTAAGGCGTCCTTCCCTCATTCTCCGATGCTTGTTATCATGCCGCATCAAAGCAGACAGCACCGACGGGTTCCCTCTGACGTTCATCAAAGAAGCCATTTATAAAATCAGATTATATGAAAAATTGCCTAATGATAATCATTTATAAGCTCATGGAGAAATAATGATGTGTTCGAGGTTGCCACGGCACAGGGGAGGAAGGTGACGTGGAGGTTTCTCCGTGAATGGTGACTACAGGAGGACTGCACCAGATATGACGCCCCGATAAGGCGCGGCAAGCACCTCGGGAGTGCCAATGACAGGGGGCTCGGCGGATTGAGGACTGCAATAAAAGCCCATAAATTAAAGCGCCACATGATTTCTGACAGGAACAAAACATGCTGTGCTGAAGTGTGAAGCAGAGGAATGAACCGAGGTCTTGCCCACAGCCCGGGAGGCCATGAGGGCCGTGGCAGAAAGTGGCATTTCTTGAGCTTGAAATTTTTAAAATTAAGGGTTCAACTCCCTCTGTTAATAATCCCATGGCCAGAGAAAAGGAATGTGGACAGGAAGCAGGAACGTATCTACAGGGTATGGACGGCTCCTTCACAGGTCAGGCTGGGGACAAAGCGTAGGCAGCGACTCCCGTAGGAGCACATACGTGTCGGCAGAGGACGGCCACACAGTCACACATTCCTATGGCCAGAAGAGCCAGGGCCCAGTCAGAAAGTCAGGTCACAGGGAAGTGACATACGGGTCCAAGGTCACGGATGCACCAAGAGGTGAAACCACAACTTAGTCTCAGGAGCGACACGCCCACACCAGGGGCTTCCAGAGAGGCTTCTACTAAGCCATCAGGCAGTCTGGCTCTAAGTGGAGGCTCATGGTGAGCTGCCTAAAAGTCATGCATCCGTACCCCACCAACGGGACCAAGTGAAGCTAGGCATGTGTGTGTTATCTACTGAACAGATTATTTATCATTAATAACATCTCCATAAACCAAAGGCAGGCCAGGGCAGGGGGTATCTCAGTGGTTCGAGAGCTTGCCTAGGATGCGCAAGGCCTGCATTCAAATCAGCGAGGTGTGGTGGTTCATGCCCAGAATCCCAGTACTGGGGAGGCTGAGGCTGGTAGATTACCATGAGTTTGAGGCCAGCCTAGGCTACACAGAGAGTTCAGGAACAGCCAGGACTACAGAGCCAGATCCTGTCTCAAAAATAATAAAATAATACAATAAAATAAAAGTAGCCAAGTCCGTTTTTGTTCAACACATTCTTCACCCTCTGGAAATCGTACAGGCTGTCCGACTGGAGGTCCCGTCTCTAAGGAGGTACCAGGAGGCCGTGAGGGCCTGTGGTCTGAGCAAAAATAAACACAGCCTCACACACTGCCTCTGCCACTGGTCCAGCGGTCGTCCTGGGAACCTAACCGTGGCCATCACAGTGGCTGGGCTGGCTCCAGGAGCCCGGGCAGCATCACACAGGCTCCGTGCAGTCACCTGGCCACCTGTAAGCTTGGATCAGTTCCCCTGGAGGAAGCAACGGGGGATTCTGCTGAGCTGCTGGCTGCCCAAGGACGGAGGGACACCACGCTGACACCAGACAGGCATGTCCTTGGGGCCCACACCCTGCCAGGCCACGGTGCTGCTGACCCATAATCCTAGTATTCTGGGAGGCTGAGGCAGGAGGATCTCAAATTGGGAGCCTAGCCTTGGCAACTTAGTGATTTAGCAAGACCCTGTTTCAAAAATCCAAAATAAAAGTGTGCTGGGGATATAGCTCAGTGTGAAGGCCCTGGGTCCAAGCCCTGGTGCCACAAATAACAAATACTCATATCCATAACACCTTTTAGCCCAGAGCCAAGTCTCCAGATCAAGAGCAGGCCACAGAGAGGCCCTTCTTCCTCGTGACCTGGGGGCGTTACTGTGCCTTTTTGGGTACGTTGGCGAACACCTTTCTCCATGGTCATGGGATTTAGAATTTCACAGAGACACACAGTTATGATGGGACCCTCCCAAGTCCTGACCCCAGAGTACAGGTTGGGGGCCACAGGGTGACCAAGAGGCTGTGGCTCCCCGAAGGCTCCGAGTGTCCTAGCTCTCCAGGCTCCGGTCTCCCGCCTGCGCCCTGAGAGCCACTGCGCACGTGGCACTGTGCCTGTGCTGAGAAATAAGCACATAAATGAGGGACCAGAGTCGCCCAGTTTCCTGTCCCAGGCTCCAGCCAGCCTGCCGTGTCAAAGCCGTTTCCTGAATCTAGACAAGCAGCTACTAAGCCAGCTCTCTGACTTCGGCAGTTTGGCTTGGTTCGGCTTACAGTACCAGGATGAATGTAGAACAGCCATGCCCAGCTACGTCCTCAGCCTTTTCCTTTTAAAACTGTGTTATTTGAGACAGGCTCCTCCTAAGGCTGGGCGTGAATTTCACCCTCTTTCCTCCCCTCCCAGCGCTCCAGGCGCGGGGAGCCCAGGGGAAGCGGGTACTGCGCAGTCTTAGTAAGCCCTCTGGCTTGTTTGCTGACTGCTGTTTTGTTCCCTTCACGTTTGGGATGCTGGGGGTTCACGCCCACAGACCTTGTACCACGGAGCTCCCTCTCAGCCCTTCCTTTAGTTCTGACTTTGAGTCAGGCTCTTGTTCAGTTGCCCAGAGTGGACTAAACTTGTGATCCTCCCGCCCCAGGCTCCTAAGCACCGGGCAGTTCTTGGCTTGTTAGTTTTCGTGGTGCTGGGGATTGAAGCCCGGGCCTTCCAGATGCTAGGCAGGTGCTTCAGCACCGAGCTACACCAGCTGCTGGTTAACGCCACTTCAATTTCCACCTGGTGTCCCATGGGCCTGTCACCTTCCTCCCATCTACACTGGTGAGCAAAGGAGGGACACCAGCTCATGCCACAGCCTGTCACCCCTCAGTCCTGCCTCTCCTCTCCTCAGCCCAGAGGAACTCTGAGAACAATGGACATGGGGCTTTCTGAGCGGGCTCAGGTTAACGTCCTGCGGCCACCCACCCTGTGACATGGGACAAGAATCTCCCAGACCAGCTCACTGAACGGGTTCAACACGCGAGGCCCACAGGAAGTGCTAGCCGCACGTGGCTTGTCTCCAACGCCACCCACGTTCATGTGCAATCCGTGCACAGCTGTGCATGACCATCACCCAGGCGACCCCCCAGAATGTGTGAGCCGTGGTGGTGCCATCTTTTGAAACTGCTTTTGCTCTCCGCTCACATCTCAGTCTGCATAA
This sequence comes from Ctenodactylus gundi, assembly GCA_004027205.1. Lineage (NCBI taxonomy): Eukaryota > Metazoa > Chordata > Mammalia > Rodentia > Ctenodactylidae > Ctenodactylus > Ctenodactylus gundi. Next base: position 171,440 of record PVKB01001145.1, on the reverse strand, counting down.
GAAAGTGTCCTTTCTGGCATCCCCGATGCCTTAGGTCACGTCCCTCGGACACATGAAAGCCCACTGGAGAACCATTACCACCCAAGCAGGCGGCTCATCTCTTCTGAAGGGTCCCAGGGGGTCAGGGACAAGTGCCCTGAGCCTTGTTTTCTCCCCCAGGGTCAAAGATCCACCTGCAGTAATTAGCCCGCTCGGTCCTGGACTGGGCTGAGTTGGCGTAGCCACGCGACCCCGCACCGCATGGGGCACAGCCAGCCTGACTCCAAGCTCCCTCCTCTGCAAACCCACCTTCTGGGGCTCCAGGGGAAACTCCAACTCATTAACTGACTTCAGCAGGGAAAGGCGCTCTCCAAGGCTGCTGACAGCCACCGCAGCGCGCAGCCTCTTTCTTGTCCGTCACTGCCCGCCTTTCATTAGGGAAGAGGAAAGAGTCCTTTGTTTTCACGGACATAGCCTCACAGAAAGCTTTCACAGGCCAGAAGCACAAGATGAAAAATTAAAAAAAAAAAACCCCAAACCCACTTACTGGAAGCGCCGGACACACCTGAAAGCCCAAGCAAAGCCGCCTCTCCCGAGTACGCCATGTCCCCATTACCGGGCCCGGTGCCTGCAGTCACAGGTACAGAGCGGAATGCCGGCGTGCAGAGGGTCCAGCACCCTGCGGGAGGCAGCGAGGCTGAACCTGGGCTTGGCCCGCCCTCAGCGTAGACAAGACTCGCCGTGCCCCACTACCAGTTCTTTTCTAAAGAAGTATGCCAGGCACTGTCGCCTCACTGAGACCCATACCCGACACCCACAACCTGAAGGACAGGGGGTTTATTTTGGCCTGTGGTTATCAGAGAATTCGGCCCCTGGTCAGCTGACCCCAAGGCAGAGCAGTGTGCCCAAGGGGAGCTCCTCAGGGCACCGCTGGCCAGGAACCAGAGAAAGGAGGGAGGGACCAGGGACAAGGACGGCACCCCAGCACAGAGCTGAGCGCTGTCCCACGTCCCACAACTTGAGAAGGCCAGGAGGCGCCTCCGGGGGAGACCTGGGAGCAGGGCACACGTTCTTCGGGCATGAGCTCCAGCAGCTGGCCATGAGGTGACAAGGCACATGCCATGCAGATCACCCCACAGAGGGGGGGATCTGGGCTGACGGGGGACGCAGCGCTGTGACCACCAGAAGCCAGCGGGGACCTAACTCTGTCTTCCCCTGGAGCGCTGCGGCCTCAGTGTTTGCTAATTCAGCACTTGCTTGCAGCAGGGGCCGGCAGCAACAGTGCGCCAAGGACTGAGTGTCCCTTGTCCTGCCTGCTCTTGACCACAGGACTCCAGACCATGGGGCCCTCAGACTTAGGAATATTTCCACCTATGTAGTATCAGTAAGCTGTCTTAGGGCTGAGACCCGAGCTCCACCATGGTATCACTGATGTTATACACCTACGAGGGGTGACCAAACACAGGGTATATTTAATTGTGACCGTGAAAGACAAACGGGCAAGAACCCTCCCCAGTCATCCTCGTGGCTTTCTGAGGCACTTCAGGGAGTCCTCTTTCCCGGGTCTTCCTTTGTGCTGTCATGGCTGCCTCAGGATCCTGAATACACTTAACATGTTTGCCTTTCATGGTCATTTTGACTCTGGGAAGCAGCCAGTTGTCACACAGTGCCAGATTCAGCAACTAAGGTGGATGAGGACACAAAAGCTATTTTGAAGAGCCTGCCGCCTGTGGCATGGCCCTCGGCAGCGGCCTCCGCGGTGGCTTTGATCCTGCCTTGTGCGGCTTCTCAGGATGAGGACTTCCGGGGGAAGTAGCAGGAAGGTGACTTTTACCATTGTTAATTTCTAAGCGCACCTTTCACCGCAGTCTTCGATCACCCCTTGTACACATGGCCCAACGGGGATTTTAGTCTAACAACCAGGCCCACGTTATGGCAGTGACCAACACTGGAGTCAGGTGTGGAACCCCCCTTGTGGTTTTACAAAGTCGCGGGCTTCTTGGACATTCTAGATCTCGAGACCCACCACCACCACCACCAGGTGAAGGTGCGGGCAAAGTTTGGGCAGACGCAGGCAGCTGCCCTGCACTGCGCCCTCTGCCCTTCGGAGCCGACCGGAGACTTGGGGATACAACTTTCCAGAGAAGTGAGAGCCGGGGACATGGCCAGGTGTCATCCCAGCTGCAAAGACACAGATTTATTGGACACGTGGCCCTGAGGTCACGAAGACAACTGGTTCAGAGATGCTCCTGCCTCCATGGTTACGCCAAGAGCCAGGTTCCACGGGAGGAGGGAACAGGTGGCACAGGAAAGGGGCCTGCGTGAGGGTCACAGGGCAGAGGACTGTCAATGGCTAGACCCCGGAGGGCTCCCAGCAGAGGCAACCGTGCAGGCCTGGAGCCTGTGCAGGAGCACTCATGCAGCCAGCCTTGTGGTACAGGCCTCTAACCCACCACTCTGGGAGGCTGAGGCAGGAGAATCGCAAGTTTGGGTCCAACCAGCAATGTAGTTCAATGTGAAGGCCCTGGGCTCCATCCCTAGGACCACCACCACCATCAAAGAAAAAAAAAATTACTCATGCTGTAGAAGGACTAGGACCCGTCCAGGGGAACATGAGAGGGCTGTATGGCCATGGACTGCGAGAGGCCAAGGAGGCAGAGCAGCATCACCCCAGCTCCCCAATGTTCCAGCACAGTCACCTGGCGCCCCAGCCCATCTACCCCAACCATGGAACCTCCTTGGGGAGCTTCCTGGGACCAGCTGTGGCCAGGTGTGTGGAGGCAGGAGGGGAGAAAGGCTGCTTAGGACTCCTGGAGGCTGAGCCTGAAATGAGGAAGGCAGGGGCAGATGCAAGAGCCAGGGCTGTTAACACCCTTCTCCCAAGCCCCCCGACCCCGACAGCCACAGAGCTCGGACGCTGGGGCAAGGGAGGAAGAGCCAGGACCCTCCCCCGCGCCTGAAGAGACATCTGGCCATAACCGCCTTTAAAAAGCCCTGCAACAACACATGGAGAAAGCATCTTCCACAGACACTGTGGCCACAGCGTGGGGAACTGTACACCGGGCAAGGATTCCCTGGGCACAACACGAGCTGTCCTCCAAGTGCGCCTGAAATCCCCCAACTGGGCCCGCTGCACCTGACGGCCTCACCAGGCTACTCTCAGCGGCAGTGTGCGCTCACAAAGGCTGGGTACCCCAAGTGCCCGTCAAAAGGGGCTCTGAGGACCACCAAACATCCCGGAAGGAACAAAGAGATCCGCCCCCTGGGGAGGGCGAAACACAGCACGCATGGTACACAGGTGACTTTGAAGGAAAAGTCACATATGCAGACAGGCTGTCTGCTCAGGCACGAGTGAGTGGCCTGCGGAGGGCACCGAGGCAGCCCACGACAGGCTGGCCGCCCGAGGAGCAGGCATGGCGCGACTGGGCAACAGGAGAACTCGGGACTGAACAACCCTGTTGCTTTAAATTCTGAATCCAAAGGAAGCATCAGCAATTTTTTTTTCCAAATTAAAAACAAAAGCAAGACGTCCCGAGCTAGATGAAGCAGACACCTGTCCTCCTTCACCCTTTCCCTCCAAATTAGAAACACTCCCAGTCCCTGGCTATGCTCAACCGTTCGGGCTCTTGGGTTCCAGGCTGCCCATTCAAGGCTCTCCGCAGCCATCCTACAAGCGGGAAGCGCCCAGCAGCTGCACACAGGCCTCCCTCAACACAAATCACCCGGGGTTAAAGCAGACAGATCACATGATGTCCACAATGCACGGCTCCACTCAGCAGGAAACCTCCCTTTCGTAGCTCGGAATTTTACCTAAGACTTTATACAAGATATAGGTTTCTATGGCCAATAGGAACAATCAAATTTGACACGGACATGTCTATTTTTAGTTAAGCATATTGTAACTATATTGCTTTGAAAAATCACAGAGTGTGAAGTGGGCCTACTATACTTAGACTTTGAAACACTTTTTTACATGTGTAAATATTTTAAGAACTTCAATGCATACATCTAAAACATGGACACCTGTAAGACCTATGCTGCATACACACACACACACACACACACACACACACACACACACACACAAACACCCTCGTCCACATGCCCACATTTCTACCTGAAAACATAAACAAAAAACATGTGCCAATGTCACTTGTTAATGCAGAAGGGGAGGGCGGAATGTCCTCTGAGGTGGAGGGACATGGGGAGGAGAGGGACAACACAGGATGGGCCGAGACTGTTACTCTATACACCATGTGAGATGAGTTATATTTGCATAGACCTTTTTTGAGGGTATGAATTATTTTTATTTGATCACAACTTTAATTACCATTTTATTAGCGTATGTTTGCGGTGCATAACAATCCCATTCATTTTAGTGACGTCGGTACGTAATGTGTTAGCTATTAAGCAGAGAGAAATCGCTGGGTGCCTGTCGAGACAAGCATCGGCCACTAGAGGGCAGCGGAGATCGCAGAATCTTCCGCAGGCTTAGCTTAGGGGATCACACAGGGACCGAGGCCAGTGCCTTTACTTCTGCTGGAAGAGGCCCTCTGGAGCTGCGCTTTGTGATATGCACCTGCCTGTGATTCCAACACTCTGGGAGGCTGAAGCAGGAGGATGGCAAATCCAGGCACAGCCCAGACAATTTAGCGACTTAGGAAGGCCTAGGGTCAGATTTTTAAAACAAAAAAGGCTGGGAATGTAGTTCAGTGCAAAACCCCTGGGCTTGGCCTCCTGTGCCACAAAAATTTACAAAATGAAAGAAATAAAATAAACAGGCCTCCAAGCAAGAGCTATGCACGGGGACCTCTCTGCACCCCCAGTCCCTGCAAGGCAGGAACCGTGTCCTCCAGCCTGTGCGCCTCCGAACTCGTCACCACATCCTTCCCCGGCAGTGCCGCTCTGCAGCGCCAGCTGCTGCCCTCGCCCCAGCCCTGAGCACGGCCCCCGCAGGGCTGGCGCTGGTCTCCACTTAGGCCACACTCCCAGCTCCGTGGGAGAAAGCCCAGGCTGTCTCCACCAACCCAATCTCTCAGAACAGAAGCAGCAGGCCTGCACTTGGCCAGGACACGCAGGGGACACGGAGGGCGCCGGCTGTCTTCCCTGTCTACCCGCGGGGGGGCAGCCCTTTGGCACCCGAGCCCGGCTTGATTCCTCCTCCAGTGACGCCAACTTCCTCCGCATTGATTCCGCCCACGGCCTCTGATGCCCCCACAAAGGCAGACCCTGCAGGGAGCAGGCAGCTGCCAGCTCTGCCCAGCCGGACTCGCCAGCAACACCAGGCTGGCACCGAGGTTCACGACTAGCAAGTCATCTGGGAGTGGCGGCCCTCTTTCCTCAGAATATCCTGTAGCTCCAAAATAGCTTGTATCTCAAAATGTTTTTCCAACACTTCTCACACAAACTAAATTCCTTTTTTTCCAGTGGAGGAATTTTGCAAACAATGGAAGTAGTTACAGCGACTGCACACAGTAGGCCACTGGCTGATATACTGAATTAATGTATATATATATATAAATCCTCTCAACATATATGCCGTGTGTACCTATCTAGCAGTCATATCCTACCTGCGGCACAGTTCTTATCTTTGCCCTTTTCTTGGACTGGGGATTGAACCCAGGGTCTTCACGCTGAGCTATATCCCCAATGCTTTTCATAATGTTGAGGCAGGTTCTCACTAAGCTGCCAAGGCAGAGCTTGAATCTGTGAACCTCCTGTCCCACCTTTTTTTAAATATTGTAATGTAAAACTTTAAAAAGATAAAGTTTTAGTGCTTAGGTACAGTGCAGTAACTACATAGGCACATGTCACCTACGGCCCAAGGCGATTCTTCCACTCTCAACAAAAGAAGAAGATAGCAACAGCCAGACACAGTTGGTGCAGCTCCATCTCCAGGGCTGTGTCCACAAGTTTATCCACCAACTACTTGTCCCACAAATGTCCCATGTCCTGTGTGGTCTGCTGAGAGGCCCCTGCTCCACCCCAGCACCCCTAATGTGTCTCCTGCGTACCTGCCGCCCATCCCTGCAGTTTCTCACGTGTGCCTTGCATGGTCCCTGCAGTCTTGCATGGTCCCAGTTTATGTGCTGCTGGGGAACTGACCCCAGGGCCTTGGGCTTGCCAGGCAGGCACTCTGACCACCGCCCTATGCTTCAGTCTCTCATGCTACTTCCATTGACCCCTTTTCCATCCAGCACAAGAATAGTACATGGGGGTGGTGCCCTAAGCATCAACCACAGGCTTGTCTCTTTGGGGACAGGTCATCGACCTACTTCTAGGGACAGCCACTGAGTCCTGGCTTCAGGTTCATTAAAGTCCATACTGGGAGCTGGAGGAATAGGTCAGCAGTTAAAGCATTTGCCTAGCAAGCTCAAGGCCCTGAGTTTGATTCCCCAATACCACATAAACTGGGGATAGTGGTGCACACCTGTAATCCCAGCTCTCAGTAGGCTGAGGCTGAAGGACTGCTGAGTTTGAGACCAACCTGGGCTACATAGTGAGGTTTAGGACCAGCCTGGACTACAGAGCAAGATCTTGCCAAAAGAAAAAAAAAAGAAAAAAAAAAAAGAAGAAGAAGAAGTACCTATGAGGTACGATGGAAAGGTGAGCCTTGAGAGCTACCAGAGACTGCATACCCTAACTTGCAGTGGGGGCAGGAGGGTCACAGACAGCCACAGAGGGGTACAGGTGCCAAGTCCTTGGAATACATCCACAGCTGGAACCCCTGCACTGGGCAGGGGAGACTTACCACCAAGGGAGCTTATCTCAAGGGTAGAAAGGGGGTTAAGGTTGGACAACGAATTGATACACTGTAAGATTCAAAGCAAAACAACTGAAAACCTTCCACACACACAAGTAAGGGACCACAGATCAAGTGTGAAGCTCATTTATGATTTAATATTAACACTATGTATAAACTAGACAAGAAAAGAACCTACTAGCCAGCATGCAGCTGTCCATCTAGAGTCCTAGCCAGGCACTTGGCTACCTGTCCCGAGGCCTGGCTACCCTGGCAGCTGAGGCAGGACCACACTGAGCCCAGGAAGTTGAGGCCAATCTAGGCCATGTAGTGAAACCGTCCTGGTTACTTTTTTGTTGCTGGGTCAGAATACCTTACATCAAAACTATTTAAGGGAGGAAAGATTTATTTGGCTCACAGCTTCAGGGGGTCTCACACAGTCCAGTCATGGGCAGCTGGCAACCGTGGAGGCCCATGGCGGAGGCTGCAGAGCCGTCCCATTGCAGACAGAAGCCAAGCAGGACATGTCTAGAGACTCAGGCAGGGCCAGAACCTCCCAGGAAGAAGCTGTAACAGAGTTTCCTCTTCCTTCCTTTACTCAGTTCCAACTGCTAGTTGGGACCCCCATGCGCAGGGTGGGTGCCCCCCTCAACTCCCTTGCCCCAGAAGTCAGCAATTCAACAACTCGAGGAAAGCTTCACCCTGGAGCCCCTACTTTCTCAACAAGCCAACAACCTTTCCAGGTCAGACCCCAGGCACCTGCCCCTTCCAGCCTGACCTACCTCCCCACAACACACAGTTCCGCAGTTATCCTGCTATGTCTAAGTACATGAGGTTTTCAGGGGACACTCCAGACCCAAGCCACAGCAGAAAACTTGTCAAAAAGAAAAAGAGAAGAGAGAGAAAAGAACGAGACTTAATCATGTGGCAAAGGGTATCTACAATAAGCTTTTATCAAACTAAATCACGAATGATGTATCATAGTAAATACTAAGTCATGAATATTAAACATTTAGCTATGACTATTAAAATTCTTTGGAAATAATACCAAGCGAGTTGTCTCTACAGCCACTTTCACTCTGTTGTAGAAGATCTAGTCAATATAGCAAGACGGGGCTGGAGGAATAGCACAGCAATTTAAAAAATCTAAGCACAAGGCCTGGGTTCAATTCCCCAGCACCACAGAAGCTGGGCATGGTGGTGCACACCTGTAATCCTAGCACTCCAGAGGCTGAGGCAGGATTGCCATGAATTTGAGGACAGCCTGAGCTACACAGTGAGACCTTGCCTCAATAGTGAGACAAGAAAAATACACAGGTAAGTGTCCTTTGATGAGAGAATTACACTGGAAAAAATGTCACTTGGACGTCACTGCATGACCACCAGAGTAAGCTGACAGAGACTGAGACAGCTCTGATGTCACCACAGGACCCGGTCCAGCCACCACACCTGCCCCCTACCCTTGGCTGAGGTACTAGGTGGCACAGGACTTCAGTGAAGTGTAAGAACTATAAATGAAAAAAGAAACTCTTGCCCTTGTGCCAATAATACGATTTAAGCTGTGGAAACTGGAAGAAACTAGAATAAATACACGAAGTCCATTACATCACTCTTCTCAGCCAGGAAAGTCACAGGAGCACACCACCGGCAGGGCGTCACGAAGAACGAACACCCAGCACCTAGAAAGGGGTCCAACAAGACTCCGCGCGGCAGATTCGACTCCACAATCAACGCCATAAAAGCAGCAACCCTGCACCGGGTGTGGCAAGTGTCTCCAACCTCAGCACTCTGGAAGCTGAGGCAGTGCAGCAAGCCTGAGTGGCTGAGCAAGGCCCTGTTCCAGCCACAAGCAAACACACTGAGAGAGGCTGCCCTGGGCTCAGCCCTCTTGGCACCAGGACGAGAGAGCAAGACCACAGCAGGGAGGTTCAGTCGTCACAGCACGCTGGGAGGCTGAGGAGGAGGGTCACGAGTTTGAGCCCAGACTGTGCAGTCTAGCAACTTAGTGAGACCCTGTCTCAAAATCAAAAATTAAAGATGGACTGGAGATGTGCCTCAGTGTGAAGGCCCTGGGCTCAACAGCCAGTACCCAGAGAGAGAGGAAGGGAAGCAGGGAGGGAGAGGGGTGCAAATGACAGAGCAGAAACGGCAGCACCTTGTTAGCTGTCCTGTCTCAGCACCCTCCCGTCCGTGGCGGCCCCTCCGTCCTTGTCTCTCAGGACCGAGACAGGCCCGCTGAGCCCCAGCCGGTGTTTCGGGAAGCCCCCATAGGCGGTCTGCATATGTGCTCTGTGACAGCACCCAGGTGCTGCTGGTGTGGGGAGTGTCCTCAGCCACGTTCAGGATCAGCACTCCCAGGTGGTTTGGGACCCGGCTCCTTCCAGCCAGATGCCTGTCTTACTCACAGATGCCAAAGTCCCAAATCAAACCGACCCTCCAAGTTCAGGAGCTCTGCACAGCACTGTGCCTGAGCGGCCCTGCGACCAATCGCAGAGACGTGAGGGAAGGCAGGGCTCCAGGCGGGAGAGCTCCCTGCCCCTCTCTCTCTTCAGGCACCAGCAGCTGGAGCTCTGCCCATGGCCTGGGAACTGGTTGTGGCAAGAATCCGAAACAGAAATAGCTCCCCTGACTTCTGGCCTCACTGCCCCTCGCTGCCCCGAGACAACGCTCAGTCTCAGGAACAGTCGGTTCACCCTCCAGCAGCAGCAGCAGCAGGAAGGTCCCACTGTCCCTGGGCAGGTCTGAGGACACGGTGGCTGGCCTGTGTGGCACCCATTGACCTCCTCTGGTTTTTTATCTTTGGTGGTAGAACCCAGAGCTTCACACATGCTGGGCAAGAGCCTGTCACGGTCCCACTTCCTTAACCAATAACGGTTTGGGTTTTTTTGTTTGTTTGTTTTGTTTTGTTTGTTTGTTTGTTTTTTAGCAGCCCTGGGCATTATACTGCTAAGCAAGCACTCAGCCACTGAGTATTTTGGAAGAACTCTCTCCCAAGACATGGGTCAACCCCTTAGCAATGGGCTCCGAGGCATGGGTGGGCCCTCGGGTAGCAAGGATGTGAGCTGGCAAGTGCAGGATCCCTCCCCCCGCTCTGCGGGCAAGCGGCTCCCACACCAGGTCTGCAGAGCTCTGCCCAGATGCCTCAGGAGCAGAAGAGGGGACTGAATACTCTGTCCATGAGCTGGCTACATGACTACTGTGTGAATCTGTCAAAAACTCACAGACCTTCTATAAATTACACCAAAATAGACTTGACCTTCCTCCCTATCCCCCAAAATCCCTGGCCAAAGGGAGTCCACCTTCCAGTGACCTGGGATGGAGGCAAAGGCAGCTCCTCTTGCTCAGCCCAGATCCCTACGCCGGCACTGGAGCCAGGCCTCAGGGCAGGCAGGTCACCATCTAGGGAAACCCAGAAAGCAGGGGTGAGGAAACGGGGCTAAGTAAGGGAAACACCGCCTGGTTCACCCAGCTCCGGGCCTGCCCCTCTGCCATGGGGCATCTCCGCCTCTGCGGCCGCCTGAGCCGGTTCCCTCATGCACTTCCTATCAGATACCTAGAGCTGTGTCTGAGTCACTTTCTCGTAGCTAAGACACAACGCCAGACACCCGCAACATACGGGAGGAAAGGCTCGTTCCAGCTCCCTGTCTCAGAAGGCCTCAGTCTACCTGCGGGAAGCCAGCAACGGCGGAAGCACCGGGCAGAGGGCTTTAGCTGGCAGACAGTAAGCCAAGACAGCAAGGAAGGCAGAACTAGCATGCGCGCTTCCAAGTCCCGTCCCAGGGATCCACCCTTTACGGTCAAGCCTCAGCGTCCTGCGCCTTCTGGGTTAAGCCCCACTGACCCGCCCCTTCCAGGTCACACACCCTGTCATGTGCCATGCACCCACAATCTACTACAGACCTATAGTCCACCCTCCCGGCCTGGCCAGCCTCTTAGCAGCACACAGCTCTACAGGCGTCCCACAACATCCAAACACACGAAGCTTTGGGGAACATTCAGCCTCCCAGAACGCGCAGCCACGAGAGCGACTGGGCCACCAGGCTCGGCCTGCTGCCCGCTGCTTTGGCCCTGCGGTGAAGTAGCGCATCTTGGTAGGACGCACGGCAGGGAAAGCTGCTGACCGCATGCTGACTGTGAAATGAGAGACAAGGGGGCTGAGGCCTAAAGAATCCCCTTCAGGCTGCTCCCCAGAAACCGCACTTCCTCCCACCAGCCCCCAATCACACCGTGGGCTGGGGACCAAGCTCTTAACACACAGGACTTTGGGGCGTGCCTATGCAAACCACAGTGTTCTTCTCTGGCCAAATGCCTATTCACAGCCATTCCCCATTTTTTAAAAATCGAGTGTTTGTTTTGATTTGGGAATATTTCTGGAAGTACAAACTTTCATATAGAATTTCTGACTTTTAAAATAGGAACCAGTCTGAGATATTATGGTAACATTTTCAGTCCCGAGTCTCCTGAATCCAGCGTGCATGCCACTACATCAGGGACACTCAGAGAAACCCAGAGGATCACAAGAAGAGAAGTCCACCGTGGCCCCCTTTTGTGAACTCTGCCTCGTGGCCACCCTGAGCACCCTGGACATGCGTGATCCCCAAGCTCCCTCGTGAGGGAGTAAGGCATTTTTCCTGTCATCAGTCAGCCAGCAACCAGTCACAGAAATGTCACCCTCTAAGTAGAGAAGAAGCAGAGCAACCGAGAGTCAACGAGGGGACGTCAGGGTCAGGGAGAGGGGCAGGGTGTCAGCTGCTTCCTTCTCCTCAGACACAGTCCTCACACCCACAGCTCAGGGGAGAGGCTGGCTTTGGCTTATGGCGTCAGGAGGTGCAGTCCATGGTCACCTGGCTCCGTGGCAAGCACACTACAGTGGCCAGAGCTGCTCAGTCATGGAGAATGGGAAGCCCAGTCAGGGGACAGCACCAGGGAGGAAGGAGCCAGGATCAGAGCAAGACCCTCGGCCACAACTCGAGGACCCTCAGACACAGCCATGAGCACATTCCGCCCATCTTCTGGGTGTCCTGTAAGCCAATGAAGTAGGCGTATCAGAAGTCATGGTCACATATAGAGGGCAAAGTTTCAGTGTGGAAGGGGAAAGGATTCTGAAGCTGGATGTGGTGGCAGTGATGCAATATCCATGTTCTAGATGTCATTCAACTGTACACTTCCCTGTGACAATGATAGCTCCACGATGATTAAAAGTTCAAAACAACATAAGCAACAAAGAGAAATGGACTCTGGAGAAAGCAAACAGCGTGTTTCACTGTCCTCACAGCAGTGACGCCACCCCTGAGCCAGCCTGGGACACAAGACCATGACTGCACTGTCCCACCCAGGACAGCACCACAGTCTCCTCCACGCTTCCCAGGCCCAGCCTCTCCAGAGTCCCCGCTCATGGGCAGCGTTCGCAAGCGGGATGGAGGGTGTGCATGGCGCCAGGCAGCTGTCACTGCTCATCCAGCAAGTTTGCAATCCTGCCATGTTAAAGAGAACTCCACCTGGGCCGGCTCAGAAGGATGTTTGAACTCTTGATGGAGGGGAGGGGGCGTGCTCAGCGAGTCACCCCCGGCCCCTATTCAGCGGTGAAGGCGGGTCCAGCGGTGGCGATGATGGCTCTCTCGGATGTAGGCCAAGGCCGCCACAAGCAGAAGCGGTGAGCTTTGCAGGGACGCGGCCAGATCGGAGGGCCCCGCTTGGAATGCGCTCTCCCATTATCCAGGGAGCCACATGCGTGTCTGTTCCTACTTGAAAACCATGTTCAAGGTCGCTGCAGATGCTCTGGGAGTGTGAAGGTCCCCATGGGCCTACTCAGGCCACGTGACGGCTCTTCACGGGGAGGGGGTTAATACCCTATCAGGGGCCAAAGGCTGTTTTCTCTCTCTACACTAAGGGGAAGGCGCTGGAGCCATCCGGGTGGTCAGAGTGGAGACCTCCATTTTCCAGTTCCTAAGTCTTGCAGGACCACTGGTCAGGTCAATGTGCAGCCATGCTGTCCCTCAGCAACACACAGAGGCTGGTGACATCCTACCTGCAGGGCCCAGGGGTTGCCAGGCTGCTTGCTGGGATGACCTGGCAGGGTGGGGTGGTCCGTCCTGCCTTTGGAACCCCGGATGCTCCAGTGCTCCGGGCTCGCCCTGCCACAAGTTTCGTCACTGTTGGACAACTTGCTAAATTTCCGTTCCATTCACAAGCCAATTGTGTTTACTTTTGATTTTTTTTATTAAAAAAAGACTTTAAACTCTTTTTTAAATTAACTTTTTGGCCACAGCCTATGGTCCTCAAACATGGTCAAACAGGAGATGCACCTGGAGGTCTCACAGGAGACAGGCTGACTCCTGCAGTGGAGGTGAGCAGGGCTGGGCAGGGCTGAGAATTTGCATCTCCGGTGAGGCCAGCCCAGGGAAACCATTTTGGAAGGTGCTGTTCCCAGCAGTAGCATCTTAGAAATCAGAGAGAGAGAGACAGTGTGTGTGTGTGTGGTACTGGGGATGGAGTCCAGGGCCTTCCCACTGAGCTAAATCCCCAGCTCATTTTTATTTTTGATTTTGAAACAGGGTCTCAGTAAGGCTGAGCTCCAACAACCCTCTGGACAAGGCCTTTATCACCAAGCAGCACCCTGGCTCATAAATGATGATGCATGTTTGTGTGTACATGGCGCATGTGTGCACATGTGGCTGCATTTGGGAGGACTGACACGCTAAAAGGCAAGAAGGGTCCCCTTGGCTGCAGCGGGCCCTTGAGGAGAAAACAGTGCTGGATGCTGCCCGCTGGGCGGCGCCTGGTCCTGAGTCAGGGTTTGCATCAGCAACGCAGAGCCAAAGACAAAGGTTAAAGTTGGAGGTCAGATATTCGCCTCTCGGTCTGGCAGAACTGTTTCTAGAACAGCTGTTCTGTGTGGGCGCCAGTCACTGAGGGAACGTAAGGTCCTTTCACCCGGGGATACACTGAGGCACATTCTGGAGCCACGTCTCCAGGGCCAACAGCTCAGCAGCTGACAGGAGGCAGCACATGTTAAGGACAGGCACTGAGCCATGCTGTGTCCTACAGGGCCCTGTGCTGCCAGGACTGGAGCCCACTTGGCCCTCAAAATCTCTGGGGATGGCGCAGCACACGGAGGTGAGCGCCTCTCCTCCCAGGGGCAGGAGCAGGCGGGCACGGCCAGACTCCCGTTGCTGCGGTAGAGGGCACCCATCCAGGAAGGGGACAGCAAGGCAGAGGAGGGATGGGGCTTTGCTCCCACAGCGTCTCTCCAGAAACAGTAGAGCAGACTCCGTGGTTCCCCCCAGCTGCGGCTCACCCATCTGCCTTGGACTCTGCCCTCCTGTCACTCGCAGGCAGTTTGGCCAGGTCAGCATTTATGCAAGTTACTTCCTCTCCGCTTCACAGGAGCAGCACCTGGTCAGCAGGCAGACTGCCCAGGTCTATCGGGGTGGGACTCAGGGGCAGGAGCACGGTGTGCCACGCCCACCCCGCAGAGGTTTCCGCCGCTCCAAAGCACCAGGAGAGGGGACAGTGTGGCACTGCGTAAGAATGGAGGCCTGGCACAGACAGTGGCCTCTGAGCTGAGCCTTCCTTCTCTGACGCAGAGTGTCCCCAGGGCGACACGACACGGCCCGAGTCTGCTGCCCGCACAGTCACTGTGTCAAACACGGCCATCTAAGCAGGGTCCCCAATTTTTTGCATCAGAGTCCAGCTTCAGGGAAGACAATTTTCCCACAAACGGTGGAGGGATGGTTTGAGATAACTCAAGCACGTTAATTACACAGATTGTGTGCTTTATTTATTGCCATTGGTACTGAACTAGCTGTGCAACTGACCCTGGCACTGATCAGGCGGCCCCAACAGGGTGGAGCTCAGGGATCATGCGGAAGAAGGGGAGTGACCACGGCCCGCCCTCTCCTTGCCACCTGGCTCCGCACAGGTCACAGCAGGGTCCCCAGGCACAGCCAGGGGCTGGGGACCCGCTAAGTGGGACACAGCCCCCACCCGCCTCTGGGCCTTAACCAGAACTTGTCAGCTCTTCTTGATTTCTCGCGTTAGCTCCGAAACAAATACTAAAACTTGGGAGACCAAACCTCAGCTGTGGAGATGCTGCTTGGGTTGGACCTGATACTCCGGGCCAGAATTGAGTTTTGTGCTTTCCAAGCGAAAGCGAGCCGCCTCCCGGCAGGACTTCTCTTTCAGCTTGAGCTGTAAGCATGAAGAACAGCACGATCACACCAAAGAAAGGGCACCACGACGCCGGTGCACGGTCCCCCGCTGCGGACTCAGTCTACGGTAGCACGCGATAGCATGCCGGCCCAGCACTGGGGGCAGGGCAACTTCACCACAGCAAGTGAGCTCGAAACACACAGCTCTCGGCTTTCGTCCTTCCTTTCGATGGGCACGCTGATGATGGCACGGAGTCGGGGGCGCTTTGTGATGCACTGACTTCTGTACGCTCCACACAATGATCAGACCAGCGCATCGGCAAACCCGTCGCCTCCAGTGTTTACCAATTCTTCGTGGCGAGAGCACTGAAGACCCTCCTGGCTGGAGGAATGGCGCACCTAGCAAGCAAGCACAAGGCCCCGAGTTCAACTCTCCAGCCCCACATCAGCCCGGTGCAGTGGCACACATCTGTGATCCCAGCACTTGGGAGGCTGAGGCAGGATTGCCTCAAGTTCAAGGCCCAGCCTACACTACACAGAGAGACCTTGTCTCTAAATAAATAAATAAGTAAACTCTCTTCAGTTATTTTTGGCTGTTTTTAAGTTGATACAGCACTGTTGCTCACAGCACGCCCCCTACCATGAGGGAGACCACACATGTTCCTCCCACCTGCCAGCTCTAAGCCTTGACCAGCTATCCCTGGTCCCAGCACTGCCCTTCCCAGAGGGGGAACCTCTGTTCTACTCTGATTTTCTGTGAGATCAGCTTTTCCAGATTCTACTGGTTGCAACAAGAGAGGAATGGAAGCTGATAATGACCCACAAGCGGAGAGACATGAAGAAGGCACAATGGCGGGCGGGCATAGACACGAGTCGGCCAGTCAGAGGGTCACTGGGCACGCTCCACGTCCCTGCAACGCTCACAGCGTGGGAGGCCGAGTCGGGAGCACCTCAAACTCACCCAGCTGAGACAATTTAGTGAGATCCTAAATTTAAACAGGGGCTAGGGACAGAGCTCCATGTGAGGACTGTGGTTTCCATCCCAAGTACCACAGGTGGCGGGGGGAGGAATGGCCAAAAGCCTGTCATTTGTGTAAGCATGGAGGACAGTAGTTGAGAGCAGGAGCTGGACACAGAAACATCCACGGCCATCCTCACGTGAGACCCTCACTGTGAAGCCAGCCAGAGGCCCACGACCAAGGGCTGGCTGTGCAAGAGGGAATCCTGAGTCCACCTCCAAGTCCAATGCGGTGTTATTAAAGGATGTCTGTTGGATAAAAAAAAAAAAAACAGAAACCTCCCTGGTTTGAAGCTTACACTAGTGCACAGTTAAACCTCATCAGCATTCACAGTAATTGTCTAGGACTTTGATCAGCAAAAGATTTATTTTCAAAGAGGAGTATTTTGTATCTGAGAGCATTTGGAATCACTGGACCGTGGTAACAAAAGGCAGAAGACTGGTAGCAGTGTTCTCATTGACTTTATCTTTTCTTTTCTTTTTTGAGACAGGGTCTCTCTCTGTAGTGTAGGCAGGTCCTGAACTCACAACTAGCCCAGGCTGAACTGGAACTCACGGCAATCCTCTTGCCTCAACCTCGCCAGGGCTGGGATTGCCGGTGTGAACCACCATGCCCAGTTAATTTTTAGGTAGTGCTGGGGAATTAAACTCGGCCTTTCACACAAGCTCTCTAACCACTGAGATACACCACTGCCCTGACTGTATCTTTTCTGGAGGGAATGTCCCCACAGTCCTCTCCTTGGCTCACCATGGAGATTCACTGAGCCGCTGTGGGAGTGAAACAGGCCCTTAGGAGGGCTAGAAGGTAGCTAGCACTCCTGTCTCTAGAAGATCATGCTTTCTGAAAGAATCCACAGGCATTTTAACAAGGGCTGCCCATGAACCACAAAAGCCCTCCCATTGAGAAGGCAGAAGCAGTCCAGATGCTCCTATGACAGAGGCATGCTGGGACCAGGCCCATCAGGTAGTAACAGTCACCCCAGAACCGCGTCCGAGAAGTGCGGCACCAGCACAAGGACAGGCAGACAGGACAGCGGAGCAGGAGGAAATCCACAAACCGGCCCCCAGCACCCCCAAACGCGGCGTGGGGGACCATCGAAATCGGCGTGGGGGACCATCGAAATATACGGTGAAGGTTTAAATCTCTTTAAAAATTTCTTTTCCTACCAAAAAACAGGCAACTTACATGAGGGAGAGTACAAAACCACAAATTCCTGAGCCTTGTGGACCCCCACGGACAGTCAATACCAAGAGCTGGGGAGGGCTGTGGGCACATGTCCTAGGGGCCGAACTTTCCCTCATGCGGAAACAACTTTTTAAAGCTATTTTGTGTTCTAAAACATATTGTATACATATTCACATAAATGACAATAAAGCAGTAAGAGCCCAAAAAAGTGGTCAGAATAAAGCAAGGGGAACGTCTTGTTGCTTAGAATCTTGTCGCTATGACCAAATACCTGACGTCCACAATTTAAGGGAGGAAAAGGTTTCCCTTGCTCAATCCCAGAAGGTCTCACACGGCCCATTTAGGGGGCACGTGGCAGAGCTGCCCACCCCACTGCAGACAGGAAGCTAGGTGAAGTAGGGGCCACGCATGCTGGAGACTCAGATCAGCCGCAGCCTTCCCAGAAAGAAGCTGTAACAAAGGCTGGTAAACACGAGAATATGCACCAAGAAAGCTGAGGCAGGAAGATCCCAAGTTGGAGGCCAGCCTGGGCTGCTTGGCAAGACCCTGTTGGAAGGGCCGAGGTATAGCTCAGGATTAGAGCTCCAGCCTCGGGGGGGCAGAGGATCCTCTGCCTGTCTCCTCGGTGGAAAGCGGATGAAATTGGCAACCAGCAGTCGGTTGGAGCAGCGAAGGTGAGAGCTGGGACCCAGTGCCGGTGAAGGGCTGTTTGCCGGTGGAAGAGAAGTGCCAGGTGGGGCTGCCTCTCTGGGAAGGAACTGGGCGCTGACTTGGGAGAACAAACCGCAGGTGCCGAGGCCTGCCATCCGTTTCCCAGTCTGCAACCTAAATCTTGCATCATTTTGTCCTCTGGCTCCAACACCCTTTCCCTCCCTCCATTCCCAGCGATCCTGGGGCCAGCTCACTCACAGGCACATGTCAGTTGGGGTCAGAAGCCCCTCTGTTCCAGAGAGGCACAGGCCCCACCATTGCCTAGAGCAGCAGAGGCCCCAGCCTTCTCTGTCCCCTACCAGAACACCCGCCCCCCCCCCAGTGGATCAGCAGGGGGCCGGGCTGGGCATGGGCAAGGTTACATGCCTGTCCAGGCCGGGCCAGCACCACTGCCGGGGACGAGCCCTACTCTGAATAGCCCACGGGCCTGACACGGCAGGACCCAGCATCTGCCTTGTCTGGAACCCCCGGAGGCATCCCGTCCACATCGCAGTTGTGCTGACTTGGAGAAGTGACCAGGACCCAACACCAGGGATGACGGTTCCTTGGGATTCTAGGAGGGGCTGCTGGTGGGAGCAGAATGGCTCAGTGATAACAAAACACAGAAACTGAGAATAACCCCATGGCCAGGCACCTCAGGCAGGGGACATACCCAGGCTCGCCCACGCCGCGATGTTCAGCTGAATTTGCCGTATTTTTGTATCCAGGCAGACAATGCGTCCTTGCGATGCACATTACAGCAGCGAGATGCAACCTGCTTTCTGTGTCCCCTGCTCTGCTTTTAGACGCAATGGAAATGTCCGCCGCGTGCTTAACTCATGTGGCCCCAGCAGAACTCGCCTCTCTCGGGCTGGAGGCGCAGGTCGGGCGCTCCCCACCCCACTCCTGGCTTTCCACCACAGCCCCCGCCAGGCCCCCACTCTGAGTACAATGACAACCTCCGTCCTTCAGGAAAGAATGTCAGGCTTTTGACTACGTGCACCAGTTCAAGGCAACACTCCCAGGAGTCCAGGAGTCCAAGATCACCCTGTTGAACCCCTTTTATGGGCCTTCAATTACACCCGGCGCTCCGCCCTTGCTGGAGGCTGGCTTTCTCTTACATTAACTGATAACACGGCAAGTGTTTAATTCAGAGTTCACACCTAAGGTGAGAGCCACAGAAATAAAGAATTTTCGCCTTGGGGTTGGGGGTGGGGGGTGCTAGCAGGAAGAAGAAGAGAAAAAATGCTCTAATTCCTTTAAATCCAGTGCAGGACTAGACTCTGCAGCGAGGGCCTTCCTGCCCAGAAGGTGGGGTGAGCCCTACCTAACTGCTTGTCCTGCAGACAAAAGCCCAAATCCCTAGGCAAGCAATCTGCCACGTGCATCCTCACCCTACTGCACATGCATGTGTGTGTGTGTGCGCATGTGTGTGTTACTGGGAACTGAGCCCAGGGCCTTCACAAAAAAGCTACATTTCCAGTCCATTTTTACTTCTGATTGTGAGACAGGGTCTCACTAAGTTGCTGTATTAGTTTGGGTTCTTTCAAAAGACAAAGTTTACAGATTTTATAGCAAAAATGATCTATAGGAAAGGCTTACTAATCCAAGGATAGAGATGGTCCAAGATGGTGGCCGGCACGTGTGAGAGCTGGAGTGTCTGATGGCCGCTGAGCCGCGAAGTAGAACTCTGTTCCGGGACTGAAGGACAGTCGCTGAGAGTCTGCTGCGGATCTTGGGCAAAGACCAGGGACTGAAGATCAGCTACTGGAGATCAGTGACGGGCAGACAGGCGCGAGTTCAGACTGGAGCGAGTCTGTCATGGAGACCGTGGCGTGAGCTAGCTGGTGTTGGTTTCTGGCTTCTGGTGTGTAGCAAGTCCGGTGCCCGTGTCTGCCGCGAGAGCTTTTCCAGAGGAAGAAGCTGTAACAATCTTTCTTCCTTCCTTTTATACCGTTTGAGTTCCAGCTGGGCCTCTGACAACCAGGCAGGTGCTCTTCCCTCACTCACTGGCCCACAAATCCCTCACACTTTAATCGAGGCTGGTTCTCAATTCCCAATCTAGGAGTGGTTCCTAATCCAGGTGTGGTTCCTGATTGCCTCAAACTGACATTATCTCGTTAACAAGTCATATTTGCTCAGCTGCCCAGGCTGGGCTTGAACTTGAGATTCTTCTGCATCAGCCTCCCAGGGTGCTGGGACGACAGGGCTCTGCCATCAGGTCTGGCTTCTGCCTATTTTTGCTATTTCCAAGGTGACAAACCTCCCCATGCCCTCCTCACCAGGGGACAATCCATTACACAGGAACCCATTTGGGCACATAAGAGTGTGGCTTCTGGCGAACATCACTTAGCCCAGCAGGCCCTGCACAGGGCTCCTAGTGGTCCCGGTGGACCCAGGAGTCAGCAATGTAGATGTGGCCCAGCAAGTGCCAGGCCACTATGTGGAACAGCGGCAACTCAGGCCCCCCAGGGCAAAGGTTGCGTCCTAGGACGGCACAGCTACTGCCGTAACTTGGAAGCCCCAAGAAGCCGCACAAAGACCTGAGAGATATTACCCAGCCTTGAAGAGGAAAGAGATGTTGACTCACCCCCACAAGGAATACCGTGAGGACAAACGCTAAGGGAAGCAAGCAACCCTGCCACAGGAGGGTAAACCCTGCCCAAGTCCAGCTGTCAGCGTCATTAGATTCTCAGAGGCAGAAAGCAGAAGGCCATTTGCCAGGGCAGAGTGGTGGCTGGGGGCCGGCAGGGCATAATGGGTGCCGAGTCTCTGTTTCAGAAGAGAAAGACCTTTTGGAGCTGGAGATGGTGGTGGTTATAGAGCAGCGTGAGCTCCTCGCAGCCAGGGGACCCGTTACGTGGGCACCGGAAAGTGTTCGATTTCATGTCATGGGTATTCTGCCACAAAATCATGTATTGGAGGGCTGGGTTTTTCACGCAGTGTGTGAGGCCCTGGCCCTCACCCCTGGCTCACACACAGAACAACAATAATAACAACAATGAAAAGAATTTTAAAAATAAAAGCAGGAATTAAGGGCACTAAAAAATAATTTCCCAAGTGTTTATGATAGACCTGAATTTCTTTGTGTGCTTCGTGTGTGTGGTGCAGGGATCAAGCCCAGGGCTGTCATACTCTGCTGCATCCCCAGCACATTTTTGTTTTTCATTTTAAGACAGGATCTCGCTAAGTTACTAAATTGCCCAGGCTGGGCTCCAACCTGTGATCCTCCTGTCTCAGCCTCCGCAAGTGCTCGGCTGGCAGGCCTGTGCCACTGGGCCTGGTACAAACTTCAAGTACATTTGTGCCTTTGGGGTATCAACTGTTTTAGCCTCAGAGGTCACGGAGGCCTCTAGGAACAACCAAGACTCCACCCACAATGCCACCACAGTCTCTGCTGGCCCTTCTGGGGCCCTGGTCCCCTCCACTGGAGAGACGCTGCCCTCGACCTCCCTACAGGCTTCCCTGCAGACCCCAAAGCCCAGGGCTTCCTGCTGTTCACTCATGAGAAGTATTCGCCATCAGTTTGAAAAAAGACAGGCTGCCATATTCTGTTATCTTATTTTGGCTCCGGGAGTTTTAAACACAACACTAAGTTTATTTGATTATAATACTAAAATACTTGAAGCGCATTTTATGAAACTCAATCCAATGAATAAAACTATAAATAATAAACAACTCTACCCAGCTGGCACCAATGTTCCAAGCGACCCCTCTGCTGTCGGAAGCCCAGCGCCGCTCACCAGCCACAGCAGGGCCATCTGGCAACCAGACTGCACGCACCTGAACTGAGGAGTAACTCATAGGGGTCTAGAGCGAGACAACCGCCGCTGGTTTAGCTTGGCTTGCCATGCTGTGTGCGTGGTGCTGGGCATCTGCACTGAGCTCTGTCTCCAGCTCTTTTTACTTGTTTTTGAGATAGGATCTCCCTAAGTCGCTAACCCCCCCCCAGACTGAGCTAGAGCTGGCAATCCTCCTGCCTCAGCCTCCCAGAGCACGGCTGCTGGTCTAGGTCTCCACCACCGGGGACAGCACCTGGTACACAGTAGGTGCTCAGTACACGTCCGCATGATGTATGATTCACGACTCCCAACAGCTGTGTCTGCAGAGGAGCACACGTGCTGCCTTCAGTGCTGCAGCAGATGCACTGGCCAACAAAAAGCAAGAAGGGAAGCACTCCAGCTTTCAAAGCAGCTCATTAGCACCCCTGACTGCACCCCTCAAGGCACCAAGGAACCCACTGCCAGCCCATTTTATAGACAGGACTGTCAAGGCTAAGGGGGATCAAGCGACTTATGAAAGGCACTGGAGGTTGGGGGCGTCTTTAAAATGGCATATTCATTCAGTCCAAACTCACTGTGTTATTCTTCCATTACTATACCAAAATACCTGGGACAATCAGCTTATAAAGAGAGGAGGTTTGTTTTAGTTCACAGTTTTGGAGATTTCAGCCCCCCAAAAGGGTCCAGTGGCCCCAGTGCCTTTGAGCTGGTGGTGACACAACCATTCCGGCAAGATCTGAGTGCAGGGCCACAATGTGCCTCTGGCGGACATGCACTCTATGCCCTGAAGACATCCCACCAGGTCTCCTTCCTAAGGTGTTGCCCTCACAACACCACCAAACTGGATGCTGACTTTTTTGAGACAAGGTCTTGGTCTGGAGGCCAAGCTGGTCCCCAACTCAGTACGTAACCCAGGCTGGCGTCAAACTCACAGTAGTGCCCCTGCCTCATCCTCCAGAGTGCTGGGATTACAGGTGTGTGCTACCACACTCAATTTATGTGGTGCTCTGGGGCTCAGAACTTGAACTCAGAGCCTTTCGCTTGCTAGGCAAGCACTGTAACCCCTGAGCTCTCCCTCCAGGCCACAGCAGAGCTTTTAACACGTGAGTCTTCTGGGAACACCCAAGATCCAAACCCTAGCACTCCTACCCCGTGGGTCTGCACGGCTGGTGGGTTTTCTTGCCTCTCCCGACCCCGGATCTGCCGTCTACACCGCAGCAGTGAGAGCCTGAGTTCCGACACGGTTCCTCCACGGGGAGTGGGGACCCAGGAGACAGGCGTCTTTTCCTCTGACTTCCGCACCTCCTGCAGCACCTGTCACTCGGCCCTGCTGTTCCTCATACTTAATTTGAGAACAGTTGTTCAATTTGAGTATGTTTTTGACCTGCCAGGTATCTGTGAAACAAAATATCTCCTACTGATAGCTTCTTATCAGGAGTAATTTAAAACAGCCGTCATCGACTGCTCAATGTCAAAATACAGGTTGAGCGAAATTCCCGTTTCCCTAAATGTGTTTTCCTTCTCGTGCTTGTCAGCCCCATCGTCAATCCTGAAATTACAGTGTTCCGTGGAAGACCTCGGAAATTGAGGCTCGGGAATTGCTAGGGGCCAGGGCAGCGCCGGGGCTCCTGAGGGCTCCCGGGGTCTGAGAACAGGGGCACCCCATGTGGCGCCCTCCCCCAGGCCCCCAACACGCAGGCGCCCCGCACTGAGTGCGCTGTCGCGTGCCCTGTGCCCGGATTTCATCATGGCCAGGTCCACGGCGTGTGTTCTAAGTTTTTTCCGTCCCTACATCAGCTACTGAGAGGCTCTAAGCACCTGCCCAGAGGGCCACCAGGGGTCGGAGGCTGGAAGCGCCTCGCCCGAGAAGGGCAGGCAGGCGAAGGCCACAGCACCCCCTCCACTTCCAGAAAGAAAAGCCGGCTTTCCGGGGCCCTCCGAGGCTCCCCCGGCTCCTCGCCGGCACCCACCCCTGACATGGCCGCCATGACCTCAGCAAGACGTGTCGGCCACGTACCGCGCCTCTCACAGACTCCCCAAGGCAGGGGAACTTAACAAAGAAAAGATTTAAAATGGGACGACCTCCAGGCCGCAGCACTGAGGGGAGCAAACCAGACTCGGAGATTAAGTGTCCCGTCTCTGGGAACCCAGACTACATCGACACCAGGGAAGCAGCCTGCGGAGGCCGAGGGGCTGGGGAGCAGGAGGACCCGCCCGGATGTGGCCTGCGCGCGCCCAGCGCCCCACGAGCAGCCGAGCTGGGGTGCCTCGCAAGCTCACTGAAAGGACATTTCTTAAAAAGGCTTTACTCCATTCCCACTGAGCGGCGGAAAGTCCAAGCAGCATCTCACACTGGCCCCAGCGGAGGGTCCTCGACTGTCCCACCACAGAAGGTGGCAACACAGGAGCGGGAGCGTGCGGAGCCAGGAGGCCAGAGAGCCGGTGGCCCGCCCCGCCCCGCGTGACCCTCTCTGCAGACAGCCGCCCCCGGGGGCCTGGGGACCCCGCGACCCGTGGCGACCCACCCACGCCAGCTCCCGACGAGCCGCACCTCCCAGCGCCCCCGTCTCATTTACCTGCTCGTGGCCGGGACGCAGTCCGCAGCCTCCACGACTGGGCTCACAGCGGCGAAGGCCTCAGTCCGTTCGCGGGCAGCGGCAGGGGTGGAGGCCCATCCGGAAGAAAGCTGCTCGGCGCGGCGGACGACAAAGGAAGAGAACAAGGGAGGAGCGGGCACCCATCGTTCCCAGTCGAGCGCCAGTGTACTTCCCCTTCCGGGTCACGCTCCAGCATCCCGCCCCTTCCGGGTCACGCCCCACTGGCCCGCCCCTTTCCCAGCCTCTTAAGAGCGCATGGCTCCGTCCGTAGCTACTCGACAACATCCGAGTGCGTGAGGCTTTGGGGATGCCCGGATCCCCACCAACCCCACCAACGCGCCTAGCTTCCGGAGACACTCCCCAGCCACATCCAAGCCACGGCAGAACGCCATTGTTTCAGAAAACAAACCAACACGTACTGTGGACGAGCGAAGTGCAAGGCACGCTGGGCCCGCAAGTAAGTAAAGATTTGCAAACTGTCCCCTGCACTGAGAGGACCAGGACCTGGGAAGGGACGTAAGACCCGGACTGGGCGTTCCCAGCGGCCCCCTGAGCTCCCCGCCGTGAGGGTGGGCGCCCCTCCGCTGGGTCAGGGCTGAATCAGTGGTGTTGGAGGGCGGGTGGCACAGCTGCGAGGAGGTCACCTGGAGGAGCTGGACGGCTCTGGACGCTCTTTGCCGGCCCCTGCGGCCCCAGCGGGCGGGCGCTGTGTGATGAAGGCCTGGCTTGGGCTTTTGGCATATTTCGCTGTTTCCTTTTCTTTGCAATCCTAGAGATGGAACCCAAGGTCCTCCGATCAGGCAACATTCCCAATCTTTTTTTTTTTTCTTTTTCTTCTTTTCTTTTGAGATAAGGTCTCACTGAATTGCCCAGGCTGAGCTCAAACTTGCAACTCTCCTGCCTCAGCCACCCAGCTTGCTGAAGTAACAGGCATGTGACCCCGTGCCGGGTGAGGGTCCAGTTTGAGCCAGTGAGACCCATGCTGAGTGGAGACCCCAGAAAACCCTTGCATTCCTAGCGAGCGGACAGACTCGCCTGGTGTCTTGCTTTACTTTTACCCCCTTCCCCTTTCTCTCCAGCTGGAATGCCAGTTTGAGGCCCGGGAGGCAGCAGCGATTTAGTAACCACGAGGCAGTCCGGTTGAGCTCACATGCCAAAGCCCTACGGAAGGTGAATCGCTGCACGGAAAGGTCCTCAGCTCCATGTGAGCCACTGACTCAAGATTCCTCGTTCGGTATTTTCTAAAAATCCCTATTCCCCAGGGTCAGGTGCCCCATTATTTGCAGGTGAACACGTTCCACAGATACACCAGCCCACTTAAATTGTGCAACCAGCAGGCACAGAAGGGGGCAGAGGGTTGCAGGATACTTCCGTCTTAGCGTTGAGGTCACCTCAACAAGAATGTCGCCTGCCTCTTCAGCTGTGGGAACATCCCAGAAGGAAGCGGGAGTACGTGTTCTCAGGGTAGAGGCAGGCGACGCGGGAACCATGGTCATCGCGTGGTCTCCTGCCTGTAGGAGGCACCCGAGGCTCACGCTCAGCAGGAGTCTGCCCCGCAATCTACATGGAGTGGCTGGGACTGCACGGCTCTGACCGCGCAGACAGGCTGCCGGCTGCTGGTCAGACTCGGTGGTGTCCACTTGACTGGCTCCTTGGGGGGAGTACAGAGGGGGTCTGCGTGGGCCCCAGGGTCTGTGTCTGGTGCTGGCTCCTCCTCTCTGCTACTGCACCCAAATCTGCCTCCAGGCCATCATGAGCTAAGCGTCTGTGCCCCCCACCTCGGTGCTCCTGCACGGCGTGGCCAGCCACTGTGGGCTGACCCCCAACGCCGGGCCACAGAACCTCTCCCCTCTCCAGCTGCGGGCGGCGGGTGTCATCCCAGGAGGGGGGACACTGGCCGACATGACAGCAGCCCCTTCTCTTGGGACACTGCTCACCTCCCACCTGCAAAGCCCCCAAATCCCACTCTTCTGGAGCTCCGCCAGGCCAAGCCCAGCAGACCAGGGTGCTGGTGGCACTCCACTTTCCCTTGATCAAGTTTGTAAAGTTTTTACATTTTTCTCGCAGTTACAGAAGCCCCCTATGAAATTTGCAGTCTTGACCATTGCTTGCATTTCACTGGTACGTGATTGCCACGTCCGTTTTGGGGACTTGGTACACATCTGTAATAGGTCGTGACTGGTTTTCATTCCTACGTCCCTTTCCTAACCTCCCTCCTCCTTTTCACTCTTCCCTGTTTCTATCTTATGGGTCTCTGAGCCACCACACACCATTTCGTTTTGTGTCTGACTTATTTCACTTAACTGTGAGGTCTCAAGTTCCAGCCACATTCCGGCAGATGGCCTCATTTCAACATTCTTAAGGCCACATAATACTCCACTGTGTACAGGTAGCCCATTCCCCTCACCCCTCTGTTGATGGGCTTCTCGGCAGTCTCAGCTGTTTCTAAGCATACAGTTCTGAATGTCAAGTGTATCCATGTTGTTACACAAAAGATTCCCCTGCCTTCTCATCTTGCAGGGCTGGAACTCTACCCACTGAGCAGCCCCCCACGTCCCTGCTCCCAGCCCCTGGAAACCATCATTCCACTGTCTGCTTTCATGAGTTTTACTCTTCCCAGGACTTCATACAAGGGACATCACACCAGGCGCCTTGGTGTGGCTGGCTTATTACACTTAGTGTATGCCCTCAAGGGCTATCAGTGTCGTAGCAGATGAGAATGCCCTTCCTCTTTGAGGCTGCATATTATTTCATTGCCTGTCTGTACCATCTGCCTTTCTTTACCTGTTCACCCATGGAATGGTTGGACATATGGAATGTTTCTTTGGTCAAGTTTTTATTTCCTTCATATTACAATCATCAACCCTCTTGAAATAATTCCACAATCCTTCCCTCAAACAAGAACGACTGGCTTCCATCTGTGACACCCCCACTTGAGCAAAATCACTCAGACGTCAGATGCCTGCCACCTGCACGTGCGCAGGATCACACTGACACGTCACCATCGCGGCCTCAGAGTGGGGTGCACACAGTGGTGGGGCCCCAGGGCAGCCGCTGGGGGAGGGCACCGAGTTGCCCAGGCTGGCTTTGCCCTCCTCCCACCTCAGCCTCCCAGAGTGCTGGGATTACAGACCTGCACCACTAGGCCCAGCTTCTGTTTCATGAAGGCAGAGAAGTATACTGATCTTACTGCAAGCCATGTGCCGGCATGAGCATTGTGTCATTAACACATTTCTCTCCTCCCTACATGACTCTTTTTTTCCTGGTTGCAATAGGTAAGCCATGCAAGAAAAAGGACTTTTTCAGAAATTAACTTTAATGTGTGGCCATTAATGTTCCTTCCTTTCTACACATAATTTATTTTTTCTTTGGGTGAGACGTACAAGTCACACCAGAAAATTGTTTTCAGAAGCTAACGCGTTTGCTTGGTTTAATTTGCTCAGTGGAGCGGTGTGTGTTGCATATCCGTGAGCATCTCGGGGGGCAGGATAGGAGGGGGAGGCCTGGTGGCACAGCATGGCCTGGCGAGGACAAGGCACCCTCGGCTCCACACTGGCGCTGGGGGGGTAGGGAGGACCCAGGTGACACCAGCTCTGGACTCAGACTGGCCTCCATCCCTTGAGTGACTGCAGAGAACAGAATGTCAGTAACTTACCTTGAAGGTCTGTTTCTGCTTCTGAGAAGAAGGGGGCCCTATGGCCTGATGTGCAGAATTATTGAAATAACCTGTGACAGTTGAGGGGAAACAGGCTGAGAACCCAGCATTTGATGAAGAAAACCTCAGATCCTCCGCCTGGGAGAGGCCCCCAGCGACCACACAGGAGGACTTCCGGCAAGGACCTGCCACCCCAGGGGGGCATGCAGTGGGGACCTCCTGCCCACCCCGACTCTGGGCAGAAACTGCTATTGGGAAGTTGGTCCCAGTCCAGAGGTACCATTCATCCTGTGTGTGTGCGCGCACACGTGTGTGCAGACAGGGCGTGCTGGGATTGAGCCCAGAGCCTTTGTACTGAGCTACATCACCGGACCTTTTTTTTTTTTTTTTTTTTTTTGAGATAAGGCCCTGCTAAGTCACCAAGCTGACCAAGCGAGGTTCAGATTTGGGATCCTTCTGCCTCAGGCTCCAAGAGGTGGTGTGCCACCGCACTCAGCTTTGCTGTTTTCATCCTTCGGACCCTCCGATCTGAAAGGCCAAGATGCAGCCAATCATCTCTCCCAGGGGAGCCCCTGGGCGTCTCATGGGACAGCCACCCCTGTGTGACTGGGGACCATCCCAGGGACAACCCTGGAGACTCAGCCCAGGCTCTGATTTTAATTGAAAGGGCCCCTGCAGCTAGTGGTTTTCACCTTGGCCAGCACAGACTAGGATGCTTGGTGGCCCTGCAACTGAGAGATCATGGCACCTCCGGCTCCTGCGGTGCGCGGCTAGCTTTGTGTGCCAGTGTGAGCACAGGAGGTGGCCTGTGAACGACCAGCCGGTGGCAGAGTGCATCTCCGGGGGGGCGGGGGGATGCGCAGGAGAACTCTCGCTCCCTGTCCCAGATGTGACCACGAATGGAACCTGAGAGCGCCTTTCTTTGGGGGGCAGGATCCACACTGGCCCCCACCTGTGTGATCTCTCTGCCCTGCGGATCCCATCTTTGTGGCTTTGTGGGGCTGTGACAAAATGCCCAACACCCGCAATTTAAGAAAGATTACGTAGCTTAGAGTTTCAACAGCCCTCACAGAGCCTGCTCGTGGGCAGCTGGCAGCAGTGGACGCACACGGCAGAGGCCGGAGAGTGCCGACCCGACGGCAGACCGAAGCCACGTGAGAGAGGAGCAGGCTGAGTCTGGAGATTCAGAGAAGGCCAGAGCCCTCGGGGGAAGAAGCTACAACTATGTTTTTCTTCCTTCCTTTACTCAACTCAAGATGCCAGCTGAGCCCCCCACACCCAGCATGGGTGCCCCTCCCTCACTTCCTGGCCCACAGGTCAGTAACAAACACCTAAAACCTGTGCCCTAGGTACCCCTGGTTTCAGTAAGTCGCTACAGTCTTTCCAGGTCAAGCCTCAAGCCGCTGCCCCTTGCAGCCAGGCCCCATCTCCCACTGACACACTGTTCCACCATCATCCCACTTCATTCAAATACAGAAGGCTTTGCAGGGGGAGGGGGGGGGCACTCAAGATCCAAACCACAGCACCTGCCCTTGGGCTGCACCATCAGCACATGAGCTGGCACATCTTCCCCAGAGTGGCTGGGTCCCTCCCTACCCTGGGCACCCACCTGACAGCAAGGTCACACCTGGATATGGGACTCAGTTTCTGGAGCAAAAAGCACTTCTGGGAATAAACTCTTAGTATTTCCACTCAATAAGAATCAAGAGGATGCACTCGAAAGGATTAAACAGTAAATGAAAACAAGATAAACCAAAGGGAAATGAGTGAATCTAATGTGATTTCAAATGAATAACACAACCTCGGGAGGGAAGAAAATCTCTAAATTAAAAATGAAACTGGGTGGACTCAATCCAGAGGAGTGACATTGTGTGTTCACAGTCTCGCCCGTGCGCCTGCGTGTGTTCACCCAGGCCCTGCAGCCTTGGGCCACCTTAGGATTCCACCCACTGCCACTAGTGAGAGGAGAAGCGACCTCACTGTGAATAACCCACCACGTGAAGGCTCAGAGCAGCTTGTATCCAGAAGTCCAGGTATTTGGCTTAAAATAGTTCAAAGAAAAAAAAACAGCAGGAGTACTTGTGGTCATTTGTCCTAAGAATACAACTGAAAAATATGCACTAACGTGTATAAGAGATCGCCTGTGACATCATCACAAAAGTGGAAAAAATTTGAAGCTGGCTCATCACCTGTCAGGACAGACGGTGAACCGCATGGCAGGGCCTTTTCTGTGCCAAGTCTGTGCTGTGACCCGGGGAGTGTCCTGGGTGCTGCCTGAGTGGAAGAGCGGCCCACAGCATGGCATGTGTATAACACGCCTGTCTGGTTTATTTGCGTGTGACATCCATGCCCTTAACGATCCAGAGATGCCAACTGTGGCGAGCTGAAGCCTGCGTAGGTGGAGATCCCAGGAGCAACTTCACCTTTCTCGTTATGCTTCTGCTGTGTATTTAAATGACTTTCAGCAAGTGTCTAATTTTCTCCTAATAAGCAACATAAAATGCTAAACTCCTTCCACTTTGAGGAAAAGAGTAGGGAACCTGGAACGCCAGACAGGCGGCAAACCTTGTATAGCACGCACAAGGCTTGGGGTTCAATCCCTAGCACTGCCAAAAAATAATAATGAATGAACAAACAAGGAACAAGGGCCAGGCCCGTGGCTCAGACCAATGATTCAAACCATAAGTTCAAGACCACGATTTGTATTTGCAGAGTGAAGCCGTGATCATCGCAAGCCAAGCCCATTTGCAGGCTGCAAATGCATGGCCTGCTTATCAACTTCTGACTCATTTACCTTGGAAATTTGCTTTTCCCTCCAGTTAAAACGGTGCTGCCACCATCATGCAGGTCATCTTTAAGAAAACGCACACCAGGTCCTGTGTTATATTGATTTCTCAATGTGTCATTACGGTTAAGTTATTCTCCACCAAACAAGGCTAATACTCTGAAATAATAACAGATTGCAGGCTTGCTGGAGTATTAGCTTCCAGCACACGCTGTCTTTGCATGTAAAGAATTAATACCGCCCGCCAGCAGCGTCTCGTCAGCTGGGCCTCGCCCTCGCAGTCAGTCCAGCGCCATCCAGAAGGTTCTGCAGCAGTGTCGAAAGTCGGACCTGTCAGATCAGCATGTACGTGCCTTCTTTGTGCCCGCGGCAGCTCTGGCTGCTGCTTGAGCCTGCAGATGCCCCCAGGTGGCTCCCAGCAGGACCGGCAGGGCCACGGCAGCCACTGCCCCTGAGCTTCACCCTGAGCACAGCCTCCTGCTCAACCGCAGCAGCCTCCACAGTCCTCCACGATTCCACCTGCCGTTCAGCCCAGCAGTGAAGTCACAGCAACACTGGCCGCCCCTGGACCGCCCCAGGATGGGCAGCCCTGCTCAGCTGACAGGAAGGGGGGGGGGCGGAGTCCCAGCCCGGCTGGCTGAGTTTCCACCCACAGGGGCTTCTGTGGGGCGGAGAGGCTGATTCTGTGCCCTGGACTCCTGTGTCATTCTGTCCCACTTTGGAATATAGCGAGTTGCCTATCGGTGTTTGTGCCTGGAGCAGATAACTTTCCTTTTTCTGGTACTGGGGACTGAAGCCAGGGCCTTTGCACTGAACTACAGCCCCAACCCATTTCTTTCTTTCTTTCTTTCTTTCTTTCTTTCTTTCTTTCTTTTTCTTTTCTTTCTTTTGAACAGGGGCTAAGTTGCCAGATGGCGCACACCGGGATTGAACTGATGACCCTCCTGCCTCAGCCCACCAGCGTGGCCATCACGCCCAGCTGAATACAGCACCCTCATCTGCAACAGCGTCCGCACGTGAGCTCGGGCCTGGCAAGGCTGCATCTGCCCCTGGAGAGAGTGCCTCCCTCCCAAGGGGCCAGAGGCTCAGCCCCAGCTGAGTGCCCTTGGCAAATAGCCCAGTGTAGGAGCAGGCACGAAGGACAGTGCTGTCAGGCCGCCTTTCAGAGTCACGTGGAAGCCAGGTCTCCTGAGGCCTCAGACAGGCTAGTCCCCTGGTTTTCTTCCAGGGAAACTCTTTAGGCCAGCAGGTGGCCACTGTGGGTGAATACAGACTTACTCTAGGACAAGCGTGGGCCGGTGCAGTGTCTAACCACAGAAACTGGCCCTCAAGTGACCACATAGCCATCCAAGAAGGTGCTCCCCAGGCCCTCAGGCAGAAACAGTCTCAAAAATCACAGTCTAAGTACATGAGCGTAAGCGTGGAGTGACGTGGCCAATACCCGTGGGGCGATCAGCAGCAGGTTGGACATGTCCTTGACTGCCTACATCCCATCACCAAAGCCCTGGGGGACTCCGCCCTCTCCCATACAACAGCTGTTATTTTGTCCGAAGGGCGCAGTCGCTGACATTTGAACATGAGGAGAGGGGGCATCCCTTACTTGCGCTGTGGCATCACTGGCCAGATGCTGTACCTCTGCACACGTCTGGATTTGGGGAAAGTGGCCCCACGGGAAGGGTGCGGCCCCTGTGCCTAGGAGCCGCCAGTGACCATTCCCGTCCCACACTTTGGCACCACTATGTCTTGAGCATCACTCTAATACCCCACTAAATAACCCTTCAGGCAAGGAGGCGCACACCCCTGTGCAAATGCGCACTGCGCTGCCTCCCTCTGGTGGGCAGCAGAACGCCAGGTGACAGGGCACCAGAGAGCTGCATTCCAGGCAAGAGCAAGCCACCTCAACAGACAGGCCGCGTGGTTGCGGGAGGCCCCTCACGTGCAGGACTAGCCCTGTCTCCTGGCGGTGCCCCTCCCTTGGCCCCGGGTGCTTTCCGGGCACCTCCCACCCAGCTGGCAGCTTCCTGCCCCAGAGCTCCCGCTCCAGATGAGCACGCCCTCCCCAGCTCCTCACTGTGCCCTGCGTCAGGGATGAAGCCTGGCTTCACTTCTCAGGTCCCCTCCTGAGTCGCAGCCTTGCGCAGTTCCCCAGTGCCACTTGCGTCCTCCACCTGTGGCAAGGGACTCGCCCTGGGACATTGCTTCCCCACTGGACCACTGCCAACACCCCCGGAAACCTTGAGCTTTTCAGAAGAACGTGGGAATTGACCTGTGAGGGCAGTGAAGGGGCCCAAGGAACGAGAGGCCCAAGGGGGAGGAAGGAGCCTTCTGTCCTGCCTGCCTGCCAGTCCACATCTGTCCCTAAGGAGCGAGAGTCCCCGGCCGCCACCATGGGGCCCTGGACTGGGAGCTCAGGGAGGGAGGGGAGATGTGCAGAAGCTCTGCACGCCCAGTGTGCAACCGTCCACTGAGTTTACCTTCTCCGTTAAGTTTTAGAATTCTTTATGTTCTCTGGATAGTAGATACATTAATTTGCAAGGGCTTTTTCCCATGATTTTGGGGTTGTCTATTCACTTTCTTTAAAAAGTCCTTTACTTTGTAAAATTGTAGTAAAATACACCTAAAATTTATCATCTTAGTAATTATATATAAACTATCTCAGCTGTTTGTAGTCTTGGGATGGGAGCTGGAAATCAAATACACGATCTCTGAAGAGCTATAAAATAACAAAAGTTAGCCTGGTGCTCTACTGCAAAGTCCTCATTTGAGTGGCTTTATTTCCATCTGGAGTGGGGAATGTCATAAATGAATAAGTAAAATTAAAAAAAAAACTCTACACACACAAAAAATGCACATGCTCTTAGGGAAACATGGAAAGCACGCCCTGCGTGCAGACTCGGCCGCAGACCTCTGCTTGAGCTGCAGAGAAGGCCTGGGAACCCGGCCAGTCTGCACACCCACCTCGGAGCTGAGGCTGGCTGTCGTCCACAGGACTCCAGCCATGCAACCCCGCGGCCCTCTCACTCCTCTCTGTGGTCACCCACAGGCACTAGACGCCTTCTCTGTGATGCTCAGCTCTCTGTAGGGCACAGTCATCACCCGGCAAGACTGTGGACAGCACATCCCGGAGCTACGTCCCGCCTCATGCCCAGGAACTACGCAACTGCATTAGCTCACAATGAACCCGTAGCGCAGTCCCCGTGCAGCCTCAGTCCTCACGCATTTATTCCCATTCTGCTCTTAAAATGACACCAACCAGAAGAGAACAAACGCACCGATCCCAGGTCCCACTGAAGGGTGACTCGGAGTTGGGTTAAAAAAAAGACTTTTTAAAAACACTAAACATTTCAGAAAGTAGTTGGTGTTGAGTATGTCCCCATCTGCTTCCTTCCAGAAGCTCAGTGAGCAGGTCTGAAAGTCCTGGCGGCACAGGCCCACGCTGCCAGCACTCCCGCAGGCTGAAACAGGAGGATCACAGTTCCAGCCAGATCTGGGCAACCTAGGGAGACGCTGTTAAAGAAAAAAAATTAAAAAACGGGCTGGGGATGCAGCTTAGCGCGAAGGCCCTGGGCTTGGTCCCACACGCGCGCACACAGACACCCATGTGTGCACATGCGTGCACGCACACTCTAGCTGCAGTTGTTTTTCCCGTCCCACTCCACACTGACGCCATCTGCGGCTGCGGGGACACTTCTGAATATTCACCAGCCCTTGTTGCTGGAACACCTTGCCGTCTCCATGCCCTTCAGCTGTCCCCAAGCAAGTTCCTGTCCTTCGAACCTCCCGGAGGCACAGGCCAGGAGCCCATGTCCCTCCTCCCACAGCTCTCAAAGGTTGTCAGTTTCCTTTCGTGCCCAAGGAAGGAAATGCCCCCAGGAAAGGGGGGCGTGGGTACATGTGGACTTGTGGGGGGGCCTCAGATGCAGGGAGCCACCGACGCCCCTGCATTAAACCCTCCACAGGAAAGGGTCAGGCAGGAGTGAGCAGGGAGGGCACTGGGGACAGCCAGAAGGGCGCGGTGAGCCCAGCCCCCCGCGGAGGACGGTGAGCCACCTGCCCCTTGCTTCCCAGTACCCAGCGGGCCTGGCTCGCCCGAAGAGCAGGAAGGTCACCTGGACACGGAGCTTCTGCGCATCCCAGACGCCCACTCACACGGGCATCCCCCACCTGCCGACGGTGATGCTGTGCTCACAGGCGAGTCACCACCCCCAGTGTCCTTCCCTGTCCGCCTGCCACACGTAAACACGCCCTGATTCCAAGCATGAGGTTTTCCAGGCCCCGTGCTGCGTTTCTCACTCTTTCTCCATACCTAGAAATCATCTGTCCCTGCCCAGAGGGAAGTACCAAGTCGCCAGCCAGGCCCAGTGGGGCAGGCCTGGGATCCCAGTGCACTAGGAGGCTGAGGCAGGAGGATCACAAGTTTGAGCCCGGCCTGGTCTACTTTATGACTTACGGAGTCCATGTCTCAAAAATCAAAAATGGGCTGGGAGTATGGTTCAGTGTGAAGGCCATGGGCTTGATACCCAGTACCATGAGAGAGAGAGAGAGGGAGAGAGAGAGAGAGAGAGAGAGAGAGAGAGAGAAGAAATGAAAAGACCCCGTGGCCCTGCACCTCCATGACCTCTGGCTGTGCAGAAGGTGTGCTACGCCCAAGGCTCTGACAATGAAGCGCCTTCCCCAGGGTGGAAGCCCTGCTCTGCAGAACAAACAAACCTCTGAATGCTATCTGTAACAGCTCCATCTGCTGGTTCCCAGATACTGTTACAGATCTGACAGGTGGCCATCGATCACATCGATCCAATAATAAACAGTGTACCATAATAGAAGTTTTGTCGTTTTTCTTCTCAACTCATCCAGAACCGCGCCTGCCCCAGACACCAGCCAGTGTTTTCAAACAGCAACTGGGGATGCTGAGAGGGAGACCACAGACGGGTGCAGAGGACAGACGAGCTCAGTGGGGACTCGAACATAATGGGTGACATGAAGGGGCGGTGTGGCCCTTCCCAGCCCCTTGGACTCTGCGTCCTGGGGTCCCCCATGCCCGGCAGGCAGCGCTGATACGCGCAGCTGGTTCTGAGCCATGTTAAGAGGCTTACAGTCATGAGTTGATGCTTGGTATTCCGGGAGCTCCTAGGAGCCCTGAGTCCTACCAGGATGGAGGTGTTAGAATTATATCTTAATCTTCCCTGCAAGTTATTAGTAAGCCTAAAATCTCCCATTAGTTCAGTGAGAATTGGGTATCTACGAGAGACATACAGTTGGCTGCTACTGGGTCAGAAGGTGGGGGGGGGGGACAGAAAGTTATGGCTGGCAGAAACTTCAACAGGCGAAGGTCACCATGGCTTTGTCAGCAGGAGACGTGGTCCCAGTAACATGCTCATTTTCCTAATGGGACTCGGGACAGTTGGCTTTCTGTTACCATGACAAACACCCAAGGTGAGCAATGTATACAGAGAAAAGGTTCCTCCGAGCTCACTACTTCAGACCTTTCAGCCCGTGGTCAGGCAGACCTGCCGCTGTTAACGGCCCTAGTCAGGGTCTCCATGACAGTGATGGGGCGAGTGTGCCAACAACACTGCAGTAGCTGACCTAGTAGCCAGGAAGCAGAGGGGAAAGGAGGAGAAAGGAGGGGGGGGATCCTAGAACCCCTTCTAGAACATGCCTCCAAAGACCTAAGCCTTCCCATAGGCCCTGCCCCTTAAAGGCTCCACTCTACACAACAAATCCCTGCGCGAACTCTCGGGCATCGTTAAGATCCAATGATAACAGCATCCCTATTCCCAATCATCTGCACCCACTGAAACCACATATCCTGACATGCGTGCAAGCACCTCACTGCGCTCTCAAACCCACAGCCTTTGCCACCAGAGCTGCACTGAGGCTGCTTCGCTAGGCATCACCATGCCTGCGTGGGGCTTTGGCCTTCCTTTACCTTCTCCGTCCCCTCCCGAAGCCACGCAGAGTGCATGGCTGGAGCCGTGTCCCTCGGAAGAGAAGTACTGTGTCTCCACATGGGAAATCAAGAGGCCATGGGGTGGCCTCCTATCCAGTATGACTGGCCTCCTTCTTATAAGGGGAAGGACTGGGATGTGACGGAGAAGCAAAGCACCTGCCTAGTGTGCACAAGGCCCCGGGTTTGATTCCTAGCACTGCAGGAAAGTGTCTAAGGAATTTAGACACGCAGGCAGACCTGTACAGAGGAACAATGGCATGAGGAGGCACCAGAAGAAGGTGCCATCCACGGTATGTGGACGGACGTGGCACTACCTCCACCGCGGACTTCCAGACTCCAGCAGGGGGAGACCACGTGTTCTGCTGTGTGAGCCACTCAGCCGGTGGCACCTTCCATGCAGCTCCAGCAAACCCCCACACCCTGCATAAACGCACCGCCCAGCTAGAAGCAGCGAGTGAATTCAGTGACTGAATTATTTTACTTTATTAATTTATTTATTATTTTGCAGTACTGAGGATTAAACACCAGGTCTTTGCACTGAGCTACATCCCCATCCCCTTTCTATGTGTTTACTGGAGACAAGCTCTTGCTTGCTAAGTCGCTAAGTTGTGACCCCCACCTCAGCGTCCCAAAGTGCTTGGATTACAGGCCTATGCCTCTAGGCTTGGCCCTGAATTATTTTAGAAGGAACAAGTTCAGAGTCATTCCAGCTCCTCTGGGACAGACGGCATGTCCCTCCAGTTTCCTCTGATGTAAAATTTTCACAACATAAAAAGTTCATACATAGGGCTGGGGATATAGCTCAGTGGTGGAGCACTTGCCCAGTATGTGCAAGGCCCGGGGTCGCAACCTCAGCCCACGAGAGAGACGGGGAGGGGGAGAAGTCCATGTGCAAACAATTTTAACTCTTAAAAACAAGATTTACAAATTCTGAGATGATCCTCCAACGGACAATAGAAGGAACCCTGCTCTTCTGCCCCAAGCCCTTTATCAATCCTCCTTCCATGATGCCTCCCATTGAAATTGAAAACTGTCAAAGATTCAGTGAGATTTATGATGAGGTTCCCTTCCCAACAGCCCCAGCAGCAGCACCGGTTCACAGCTGACAACCACAGCCTAGATGGCAATTTTGTGATTAGGCCCAAGTGTAATTTTTTCCTCCTCCACTCCCATAATTGCCCAGACTTTATCATTTGCTTTATTGTGATATCAGCCATGATACCTTTTTCCCCAAAAGATCATTCAATGAGCCAAACTCACGGGGGACAGATATGCAGGAGCTTGCAGCAGACCCTAGCGGGATCCAGCGCTAGCTCATGACTCTGCCCCGTGGCCCGCCCCACGGTCAACTCTCAGGTGGGGGAGCATGGCCAAGTCTGATTTCTCCCACTCCTGATCCATCAGCCCTGATAAAGTGATGTGACCCACAGTTATTCAAGGAAACAGCAACCCACCTACTCACCACAGCTGTATCTAAGTGTTTCAGCCAAGCACTCAAGTGTGGCCATGCGCCTTCCAAGGCAAGCCACACTGGGCATCACCACAGCCTGCTGGCCGCACACCGGCTCCTCTCTGCAGGAGTGAGTGGCAGAGGCGAACCAGCCCAAACCCGAAGAATGAGATGGAGATCTCAGTGCGACATTGCTAGGCGCGGAGGGAACCCCGCGGCTCGAGTGTGGAGCCAACACAAAGCCCTGGTGACGCACCCAGCACACGCATGGACACTGCTCCGGAGTCCACAGCCCAGGACGCGACTGGGCTTTCCTTCTAAACCTCCAGAGCCTCTGCAGCGCTTCTCACTAGAAATCAGTAAGACAACCCAAGAGTCCCTGTTGCCTTGGTCCGAAGCCAGCAGCCCAGGCAGTGGCCCTCTCTGCCATCCCAGGAGGGGCCATATGACAGGAGACACAAGATGAAGAAAAGAAACAGGAATGGAGAAAGATCAGCACATGCAGAAGGACAAACTACCAGAAGCCACTGCATGAAACGCAGCAGGCTCATCCATGCTGCAACAGACAGCACTCACGTGGTTCTGAGGTCACCACCCCCAGGGACTGACTAGCCACTTACTAATCCACATGGCACGATCTGGCAGTCACCACCCTGATCAAATGATCAGAAGTGGCCTCACTAGGGCAGGATATACGTGCCTCCAGAGGAGGTGCGCTGCGACAGCACCCACGCGGCTGACCCTGGAGCCACGCTCCAGCCACGGGTGCCCAGAGCCACGTCACCGTGACTGGAGAGCTGACATGGTCTCTGGCTATGCCATTCATGGGTTCCAGCAGTAAAGCAGCCTGGGTCCAGAAGGGGGGTGATCCATTAGTGTCCTGGACTCTGCAGGGTCAGCGTCCAGAAGGGAGGAAGGAAGGGAGGGAGGGAAGGAAAGGAGAAGACTAAGGAGGGTGGTTATAAGTTAAAGGAGAACAAGGATACTTCAAAACACCTCTTACCACCACTCTAGGAGGCTGAGGCAGGAAGACTGCCAGGTTGAGCTGAGCCCGGGCAACTTAACAACT
Source organism: Ctenodactylus gundi (assembly GCA_004027205.1). Taxonomy (NCBI): domain Eukaryota; kingdom Metazoa; phylum Chordata; class Mammalia; order Rodentia; family Ctenodactylidae; genus Ctenodactylus; species Ctenodactylus gundi. The sequence goes on along the minus strand of PVKB01001145.1, from coordinate 132,387 downwards.
TATCGAGACTCTGTCCCAAAATAAAATATGAAAAAGGCCTGAGGATGTAGTTCAGTACCAAGGCCCTGGTTTTCACCCCCAGTGCTAGCCAGGAAATGGGGCAGAGCTGGAGGAACAGCTCAGCAGCCACAGCACTTTCCTAGCAAGCTCAAGGCCCTGAGTTTGATTTTCTAGCACCATATAATCTGGGCATGATGACACATGCCTGAAATTGCATCCCAGAATGCAAAAGGCTGAGACAGGAGGATTACCATGTTTGAGGCCAGCCAGGGCTACACAGTGAGTTCATGACCAGCCTGGACTGCAGAGCAAGATCCTGTATCAGAAAAAAATTTTGTAAAAACTCAAGTGGAGTCAGCACAGGAACTTGGAATAGATCCTGGATCTGAAGAAGAAAAAGGCAAACTGGCCATAGAAAGGAATTTTGATTTTGGTAAAATCTGAGAATATTAGAGTACCTGCTAACTCTCTACAGGAATTAATGGCAGTGTGGTTTTACTGATAAATTCCTGTTTTTAGAAGACTCATGCTCAAACCCTCAGCGGGGATTAAGACACCTGCAAACTTAATTCCAAATAGTTCAGCAAAACTACAAGGCACATGAGTGAAGAGGTACACATGGCAAATGATGGCCAACGCCAAACCCCGGTGGAAGGCACACACGACAGACACTCACTCTCCACGCTGTCCTTAACGCGGCTGTGAACTGTGGGGGTGACAGTGGGACGGGGAGAACTCCTCCGGGATCACCCTCCTCGTCCCCCAATCCTCCATCGCCTTTCTAGCCCCGAGACAGAAGCCTGGGCCTGGCCCCGGCCCTTCCAGCAGCGTCGAGGCGCTGCTCGTACACCTGCAATTCACCATTTGAAGGTACGATGCAGTGGCCGTCACTGTATTCGCATCACCCAAATCAATTCGGGGCAATTTCACTACCCACAAAAGACACGCCACACCCTCGTGCTCCCCCTCAGCCTGGCCACCGTCGCCCAGTTCCAGCCCATCGCTGCTCTGGTTTGTCTCGAGATGCATTTGAGTATTACTCCGTGCCCGCGCGCGCGCGCTTGTATGTATGTGTGTGTGCCCGCGCATGCACCCTACTGGGGACTGAGCTCAGGGCCTTCACACGGAGCTACATCCCTACCTCTGTTTTGCTTTCGTTTGTGCGGAGGACAGGCCGAAACCTGTCATCCCCCTGCCTCGGCCTCTCAGAGTGCTTGGGCCACTGGCCCGGGCTGGCTTTTACTTCTTGAAAACGGAGCCAGGTTGCCAAGTTCTGCAGCTGGTGGCAACTCTTCAACAAGACAGTCTGCGCCCCACGGAGCCTGCCACCCTCGCTCTGCGCAGGGAAGGAGAGGGCCGTTCTTGACCCGGAGTCCAGGAGCCTCGGGGCAGCGGAAGTTGGGAGGCAGAAGGCGGGACTTCCGACGGAAGGCGGAACTTCAGCCTCTCCCTCTCCGGCTCAGCTAAGGGATGCACTGGAGGAAAAGGGAAGGCCGATCCAAATGAGCCGGAAGTGGGTTTGTGGCCACGCACATGGCCTACCCTTCCTCCGGAGGGGGCTACAGGAGGGCGGCATCACCCAACCGCTGTGGTGACCTTGAGAGATGCACAGAGCTTCCCTACAGCCCCTGGTGTTGGGGGTGGGGGTGCCGAGAGTCACCCTAGCCTTCAGGCCTGTGGGAGCCTGTAGGGCACAAGCCACGAGGCTCGCGGCGGCCAAGCTTGAGCGAGGCGCCTGCTTCCTGCCTTGCGGCCAGTGTGTACCAGCCCAAATAGCTGCACGCAGCAAACGGGCCTGGTCCGGTGGCACAGGCCTGTGATCCCAACACTCCCAGAGGCTGAAGCAGGAAGACCCTGCTTCAAAATAAAAAATAAAAAATGGGCTGGGGATATAGCTCAGTGCAAAGGCCCTGGCTTCAATTCCCTGTGTCTCCCAAACAGAAGGAAAGAAGCAAGCACCGAACGGTTCTCTGACAGAACCACTGTGTAACTATTACCACGACAACTCGGCGGCATCCCAGCTCAGCTCAGAAACCCAACAGATTTTGCTTGTTGATCGCTGACTTATGTAAGTCCTGACCCCCAACCCCCAAAGGAACAAGGTGGCATCTGGGAACCTGAGGGAAGGCGTCTGCTCCTGTGTGAAAAGTCAGTCAATTTTGAGTCCGTTGAGGTAGAATAGGAGTGTTGCAGAAATAACAGTAGCACAAGAGACTACAGAACCAGCCCTTCAGGCTACTGGTTGGGGGCTGAAGTACCGAGCCTGAGCTGCTGGACATGCCCGGGAGAGGACAGTGGAGCGCCTCGAGCAGCTGTGCTGCAAGTAACCCTCGCTGCCCACTGCAGCCTTTCTGCAGTGGGCCTTCCTCATCACCACATAGCTGGGTCCCTGGGGCTCTTTCCTGCATTGTACATAGCGCTTCCAAGGCAGGCAGGGACTCACAAGGCCTGAGTCTCTGTTCTCCTGGCTTGTGTCTTTCCAGACTTGACTGGAACCACTGGCTTCTGTCTTTGTAGGGTCCTTGGGTGCACCTCAGCCCACGGCCTTGGGAAGAAACCCAGCGTCTTTTCAGAGACACTTGTCAGACAAACGCCTGTTCCCTAGAAGGCCTAGATGGCAAGTGTCTCTGTCAAGGCACTCGTCTAATGTATAGGTGCCAATACTTTTACCCAAAAAATCAGTGTATCGGTGACCCCCAGTCTGCACTTGGATATGTGGCATAAATTCCAAAAGAGACTCTGTATTTTGTTTTTAACCATAAATAATGACTTGAAATTCAAAAAAAAAAAATGTTCTGGGAGGGCTGGGGTATAGCTCAGCAGTTAAAAGTGCTTGCCAAGCAAATACCAGGCCCTGGGTTCAATTCCCCAGCACCACTTAAGCGCACGCCTGTAATCCCAGCACTCGGGAGACAGGAAAATTGCCTGAGTTTAAGGCCAGCCTGGGCTACACAGTGAATTCCTGGGCAATACATAGCGAGACTCTCTCTAAAAACAACAACAAAAATTTTTAAAGGAAAAAAAATATCGTGTTGGGAGTGTAGCTCAGTGCCACAGTGCTTGCCTAGTGGTGCGATTCCCAGTACCGAAAAGAAACAAACAACAAACCCACTCACTGATGACCTCCAGCCATCATGTTCCCAGCACAGCGGCTCCCTCAGGCCTGAGGTAGCCCGGATTTCTCTGCAGTAAGGAGTTCCGGGAGCTCATCCCAAGGCCCGGAGAGGCCCTGTTTGCGCTCACCCTTCTCGGTGAGAGGGGCCTCCTGCCCCTTGGCGCCTGGGGGGCTGCCTCCTGCCCACCCTGCCCACTTCACTCCCCTCCTCTCCCACTGGCTCACAAAAGCATCATTTTCCCACTTTAACAGCCACCTAGGGACAGCCATCCAGGGAGCACAGATCCGGGGTAACTTGTAATACTGAAGTCAAATGCTTGTGTTTTTCTCCGCAGTAGGGCAACACTTTCCATCTTCTATTCTCCTTGGCCGGGAGGAAGATGCCATTCAGAGCACCCCGGGTGTTTTGAAGATGAAAAGGAAGGCAGGGGGCCGGCCCAGTGGTTATTACCCACAGAGAGAATCAGGTTCACTTCAGGAAAGTGTGGGATAGAGGCAGGGGAGAGGATGGTGCTTAATGAATTCATGGGAGGAGAGTGTGGGGTGACCGGCTTGGGGACATGCAGTCCCCAGCCCGCCCTCCGAAGGAGAAAAACAAGACAATTGTTTCTGTTACAACATAATATTCACTTGCCTCTCCCGAAGCCCGGGCTGGCTGGACTGTGTCCAAGGGCACACTGCTGCGGGCACCTGATGCTGTGTCACTAAGGGACAGGCAGGAGGCAGGTGACAGGAGCCCAGGCCAGCTTAGGTGAGCCAGGTGAGTCCCACTCCCATGCCACCCGCCTACAGACCCGGCTCCTCCGCACCCAAGTCCCACGGAGTGCCTCACAGGCCCTGGGTGTGGGGCGCGGGCTTGGGGGAGGTAAGAAGGTACGGGAAAAATAACCAACCCAGAAGTGGCGTCTATCCTGCACAGGTGGCACCTTGGCACAGGCGCACGGAAGTCCCTTCCACGAAGGTCCCACGACACCCCTCGTCGGGGCTGGGAGCCCGGCGGGAGGAGGCTGGGCGCGGGCTGGGGCCTCCTGCGGCGTCGCGCTATCGGCCAGGACGCCCTATCTAGTGTAAACGCGCTTTCACACATAAATAACGCGCCACATCTGGCCTTTCGGTTTTATGGCGTCTTAGCGACCGAGCAATTTACACATGGCGACCTTGCTAGCCAGCAGCCGGGGATCGCCGGGAGCTGCGGGGTCCGAGCCCCGATGGGCCAGAAGGGGACCCAGGAATGGAGGCCCGCGGGGTCCCCACCCCCGCCCCGAGGGGCGCTGCGAGCCGGGCTCCCGAGCTGGGGGAGGCACCGAGGCGCCGGGCGGCCCCCTCCCCGCCGGCCATCCGAGCCCGAGTGTGTTTGCGCTCGCACCCAATTTATTACCGCTGAACATATGGCCAATATTTTGACTCACGTCAGTCGGGTAAGGAGAACAAACAGAGCGCCGGCGCGGGGAGCGGCCCCCTCCGCTGGGCGGCGCGGAGGCCGGGGACCCGCGGGGACCCGAGCCCGGAGGACCCGCGCGCTCCCCGGCGGGGCTCGGCGACTCTGCGGCGGCCCGCGGTGAGCCGGCGGCCACAGCGGCGCGGCGGGCCACGCGGGGGTGGGGGGGCGGGCTCAGCGGGCAGGGTCCCCGCGGCCCGCCGGCGGAGAGGGGCGTCCCGACGCCGACGTCCCCGCGAGGCTGCGCCGCGGCTCCGCGTCCCCGCGCATCGTGCCCCCCCTCGTCTCACGGCTCGCGACTCGAGTGGGTCCCCAGGCGCGGAGGCGGGAAGCAGCAGGTGGGCGGGATCGGGTGTCGCAGGTCGCCGGGGAGGGACAGCCCCCCCACACACACACCGCACTTGCCGTCGGGAAAAGTTTTACCTGTGTCCGAGGCCAGGTGCCCCGGCCGCCGCGAGCCGCGCGGGGCTGCCCGGGGGCGCGGGGCCAAGGTCGGGCCAAGGTCGCCCCCGCCCCGCCCGCAGCCGCGGCCCGCCAGCCCCGCCCGGACAGCGCGCGGCGGGGCCCGGTAGGTGGACCTAGATAAAGACGCGCCGGGAACGCGGCGGGGCTGTCGCCGCAGCGCCGCGCCGGGGCCGCGAGGCGGAGCGGAGCGCCGCGCGCCTCGCCAACCCTGCCGCCGAGGCCGGGAGCCCGGGTGTCCCCGGTGGCGCAGCCTGGACGCGGGGTCCCCCCCTCCGCCGGGTGAGTCTCCTCCCGCGCGCGCCGCGGGGGCGCAGGTCGGGACCGCGCGGGGCGGGCGTCCCCAGGCGCGGCGGCCATGGCGCCGAGTGGAGAGAGGGGGTTCCCCCGCGCGCGGGGGGCGGAGGGAACCCGGGGGACAGGTGGCCGGTTCGCGGCCAGAAGCGCCGGCCGGGGCCGCCGACGGCGATGGCTGAAGGGGCGACCCAAGCCCGGAGTTTGGGGGCGGGGGCGGGGAAAGCGTCGCCTGGGCCGCGCCCGGCGCTGGACAGTTCTCGACTGCGACGGCAGAGATCGCCAGAGGATCAGAAATGACCCTCGGCGGGGCGTGCCGAGCCGGGTTGCTGCAGGCGCCCCCTCCCCGCTGCGCGCCGCCGCCGGGAGGCCCTCCGCCAGCCCCTCGCGCTCCCCACGCCCCAGGGGCCCTTGTGGGGGGGGGGAGTAGGGGCGCCGCATCTGCCGCAGGACTGCGGACCCTTCCGCTCGGATTGCAGGGGCAGCACAGGCCCCGGAGCCCGGTCTGTGTCGGGGCCCCGGCGGCGCATCCCGGGCCCCTCCCACCCGGGCCTTCGCGCAAGCTGGCAGCGGCGCTCCCGCGCTACCAAGACTGCCACCCGCGGGCCACCCGCCTGGCCCAGCTTGCGAGACGCGAGCCTCGCCACGGTTGGGAGAGGACGCTTGTTTTCCGAAGTCTTGCAGTGATGGTTGCATCACGTGGCGAGAAGTCAATTCAGATAAGAAAGTGCTGGCAGCGCCCCGTTTGGAGAAACCCAAATCTCCCGCCCTGAAGTCGCCTTTATCAGGGGCAGGTCGCCCGGCGGGGAGAACGTTCCTGAAGGCGAGTCTGGCGACGAGTAATCTCATTGTGACATATTTAATCATTAGAGCAGCGCGAACGGATCAAGCAAAGGGGGTTGCCTGAGGGGACGGGGCTCTTGTCTCCCCAGGACCGCGGTGGGGCGCTGGATTGGCAGGACCGGCCCCCGTGGCCCTGAGGCGGGCTTAGAGCGACGTTTTTAAAGAAAATATTGGAGGCAGGCCGTTTCCATCTGTAGCGCCGCCGGCCACGCGGCGTGTTCAATTTAACATCCATGAAAGTTAAACGGCTTTTCTGGTTTCTTGTTTTATTGGATGCGTTTTCAAAGATCTCATTAAAGTGCATTTATCAAAGTCCTAACATGTGCCCGCGGGGTCCTCTACCCGCACGGCGAGGCTGGTTAACGGAGCAACCCTGCTTTCTGCTACCAGGAAGTCGTCCGAGACACTTTCCCCCAGGGAGGGTGGCAGGAAGGGGCAGGGCGGACGTCGGAGAAAGTGTTGTGTATTGCACCTTGCAGAAAAATACAGAGGGCCGCCCCACGGGGAGGGCCCCCACCACAGTGAATCTCCCAGGCCCTGAGTGCTTCTCTTGGTGGCTTCACCCCATCTGTCTTTCTGGTGGCGGGATGAGGGTGACATTGTCCTGAGACACACAGGGGTCAGTCTCTGGGCTTGGACAACTCATGGACCTAACACCTTTGTGGTGACTTGGGGAGGGGGTTGGGGACTATGTCCCCTGCTTGTATGTAAGAGTTAATACCACCACAATATGGAGGGGATGGGCGGGGGATGAGAAACGGACCTTACACTTGAACTTCACGTGGGCTGAGATTTTCTTTCCCTTCCCTGTGCTGACCACCCCAAAGGGGCTGTGGACGCGGATTAGGCTTCCCCAAACTGTCATTCCCCACCCTGTCCTCCCCCCCCTCCCGCCCCCTGCAACTCCTAGCAGCACAGATTTCCAGGGACCTCCATGCCCTGGTCCCAGGGGTAGAAAGGGCTGGAACTGGCCAGGCAGAAGCCTAATGTGGAGTTTTCTGGGTTAGAAAAGGCCCTGGCGTAGAAAGGTACCCCCATCCCCCACCCCCGTGCCACCACACGCCTTGATTTCTTCCGCTAAGGGTGCCATAGCTGACACCTGCGGCAAACCCAGGCCCCACTGGGGCCCTTGCGGAGGTGGGTTTGGTCAAGGCCATCTCAGCACTGCCACGCTCAGGGACCAGGACGGGCGACACTTCCCTTCCCCACTGGTGCTGCGCATCAGTCCTCCAGGGTCCAATCTGGGATGAAAGGGGCCTTCCTCCTCCCACCACACCCTGGGACTCGCCTTGGTGCTCAGGAAGCCGTAAGGCGCGCCCGGCTTTGTCCCAGGAGCGCTGGCTGAGGCCGGCACCTCAGGGCTAGCCAGGCTGACCCGGCAGGGAACTGACGCACGTGACGTGGCTGTCTGAGGCAGGTGTGAGGGGCCTGAGCTCAGCCGCGCCCTGGGCCCAGCCGAGTTTCTTCTCAGTTCCCTTTCCAGAAAGAGACAGAGAGAGAGAGAGAGAGAGAGAGAGAGGGGGGGGGGAAGAAGGAGCAGAGAAGTCAAACAAATAAGTGTCTCAAAATAAAGGGAAAGTCCTTGTCATTTAATGTTTGGAAGCGCCCTTGTGAGTGTGGAGAAACAGGACCGTCCCCTAAGAAATGCCGCTGTGGACCCCAGCATCCCCTACCACCCCCACACACCTTTTCTGCCATTAGCCACCCCCCACCACCACCAAGATGTTCCCAGTAGCCTAAGTGGGTAAGACCCAGAGCCCCGTGTCACCGATGGAGGATGTGGGGTGCGTGGAGCCGTCTGAGGGTGCACAGGTCCCGGGCACACGCCCAGAGGGGCCTGCAAGGGCGCCAGGCCTCTCCCGCTCCCCTCAGGTATCTTTCCTTCCAGCCTGGCCTGGCTGGCTGGAGTTTGGACTGCACTCCCTCAACAGGGGGCGTAAAGCCCCGTGTGGGGACTGGAGGGACCTGAGGTGCCGGCTCCTTAGGGCACTGACTAGGAGCACATGTCTGAGCCACCTGCGAAAGTAAACAGGTAAACATTGGGCCGACTTAGAGGCCTCTCGTCCTGGAGTGGGGCCACTCAGGCTGTGTACACTCCGGCCCCACCCCGCCCCCTGGCCCCCGGCCTCTTAGCTGCGGCCCACTCCAGCTGCCCAGCCAGCGGGGCTGTCCCAGGACCGGCCGCCGGAGTGGGGGCAAGGGGTCCTCTTCCTGCCCAGCCGGACAGCGACTTCCACTCGCCAGCCTCTCGTGGGAAGGAGCGCGGGCCGGCGCTCGACCTCGAGCCCCAGCCCGGGGAACGAGGACGGGGCGCGGCGGCGGAGGGCTCCGCTGCTAGCGGGGTGAGCCCGCCTGGCAGGCGCGCCCGCCGTCCTGGACCCTGGGGCAGGCCGCGCAGCCCGCTCTGGCGCAGGGCGACGGCCTCGCAGTTTCAGCCCGGCCTCTGCTTCCTCCCGAGTCCGCAGCGGGCGAAGGCCCGCCGGGCCCGGGCCTGCAGGAGGTGGGCCTGGACCCCGGCCGCGCCTGGCCGGGAAGGGTTTGCAAAGACCCCAGGGGAAAGGCCAGCGCACGCCCCGGAGCCGAAACCGGGGCGCAGACGCCAAGTCCTAGCAGGCCGGGCGGGGGAGCGAGGGCGCGAGGCCGGGTCCCCTGGGTGTCCTGAGTGTGCTGGTCCCGCGGGAACAGGCCGCTGTGTGGCTGAGGGGACTCCCGGAGTCCCCAGCGTGCGATCACCTGTTTAATGTGGGCAGCAGAGGCGCGTGTGGGGCCTGAGCCGGGCCCAGCCCGGGAGATCGAGGAGGCCCTGGTGGGCGCCGGGCGCGGGACTCGGTCCTGGCCGCCAGCTGGGCCCACGCGGGCGTCCGAGGCCGCCCCGGGGGGACTTGCATTTTATGATCTTGCTCTAACAAGCCCAGCTCTCCCCCTCAATTACGGGCCTCCCGGCGGTCTCTCGGCGCCTTTTCACTTGCAAATGTTAGCGCTTTGGGAGGGGACGCGGAAGCCGCGGGCGCCGCGGGGTGGGGGAAGCGGACCGGCCCCGGGACTCGGCGCGGGGGTCCAGCTGTGCGGAGCGACAGCGGGAGCGCGGCCGGAACCCTATGCGGCTTGCCCGGACTGGCAAGGCCCGCGGTGAGGCCGGAGGAGGGGCGGGATGGGGTCGGCCTGGCTGGGGCGACCCGGCAGGTGCTCGGGAGGGGACCTCGGGGGCTCGGCTGGGTCAGGCCAAAGGTCAGGCTCGGGTGCCAACCTGCGGCCCAGGGCCTGGAAGTCAGCGGTCTCTGTCCGTGATCGATTCCCACAAACCCAGATTCCCGCCGGAAAACAGCTGTCCCTCGGGTGCCCGTGCACCTCTCAGGCTCCTAGGGGCTGGGGAGGGGGCGTGGCGCGCGGCGGCGCTAGGCCGGGGAAGAAGGCCGCCGGGGAAGCGGCCTCAGCCTCGGGAGCGCAGGGGTTCCGGCGGAGGGGCCGCGGGCTCCGCCAGCTGTCCCCGGAGGCGGCGCCCATCCCCAAGACCTGTAAAGGTGGCTGGGGCGGGGGTGGAGGGTGGGGGGGAGAGGAGCCTTCCTTCACCATCGAAGATGACCCTGGGAACAAGAAAAAGGGACCTGGCCTTTTCCACCCAAGAGCTGACCTGGTTCAGCCGGGCATTTTGCTGGCCCCGGACCCCACTGCTGGTGGCTACCCTGGCCTCCAAGAGAGACCCCCACCCACCCCGTCCCAGGATTGGGGAATAGAGGAGACAAAAGGGGGATCTTCTCTGCTATGCTTGGGTTGAGGATCTTTTTCTCGCCACGTATTTATTTAGCGGCTGAGTAACAATGGCAGGCAGGCCCACCCTAGCCCCAGGGTCCCAACTGCGGCCTCCCTGACGTCCCCCCTCCGGCTGGACGGAACGCCGAGCTCCCACGTGAAACGAGGGAGGGAGAGGAAACCGGCCGGAGGCTGAGAAAGACTGATGGAAAGAGAGGGGGGCCGGCCCGAAAAGTAATGGGTTTGAGGAGCGCGATTCAAGCCAGTTTCTAATTCTCGTGGGGGTAGGAAGGGGGAGGGGGAAGGAGAAAAGAAGTGGGGGGGCGAGGACGGGGCGCGCCGACGACATGAAGGGGTTTCCCTAATATTGTGGACGGATTCAGAAATGAATGAAGAGATAGTCCATTGAAAAGGGTTGAATGCCATGACAACTAGGACAACCTTAGATTTATTCCAAACAGTTAGGACACATTGAAAGAGGGCGTCAATCATGCATTATTTCGCCACTGAAATAAATGCAAAAACCGAGCCGGGACAAAGGCTTCCAACGGGAGCGGGACGTTTGTCTACATTTCGCTCATTGTCCGCAGCTTAGCAATCGGTTTGTATTTGTGTTTGCCCGGGTCCGACCACCCAGGACGCGCCGACGAGGGGCTCGCTCCAACCTGGGCCATTGTCACCCACGTCACATACGGGGGGCGAGGCCGCAAGGGCTGCAGAAAGCCGCCGAGCGCCTCGAAGAGAGGCGCCCGGGCTCACCGGGCTGGCGACCCGGGGGCGGCGCGAGCAGCTGCGCGCGAGGGGGACCCGCGCGCCGGGCCGGGCCGGGGCGACCTCCGGGCCCTTCGCGCCCGGGCAGAGCGCCCTCCCGGAACGCGCACCAGGTAGCGGGCCTTCCGTCGCCCGCCCCACGCCCGGTGGGGACCCGCGCGGAGGCGCGGTTCGCGCAGGCCGCCTGCTCCGCCCGGCGCGCGGGAGGGGCGCGTCCCGGCAAAGTTCGGGTCCCGGGGCGGGCGCGGCTGCCACGCTCACCGCAACGCGGCCTCCGCGCGCGACCCCGGCGTGTGCAGGACGAGAGGGGGCGCGCGGGGCCGGCCGCGCGTGAGAAACCTTCCCCGCCCGGGGTCCTCGGGTCGGAGGCGCCGCCACCCCCCACCCCCCGCTCGCCGCAGGCCGGGGAGGGAGGGGCCGCGAGGCAGCGGGGAGCAGGGCCGTCGCCCCCCCGCCGCCGCCCCCCCATCCCCGGCTCCGGGACGGCGGCCAGCTGGAGGCCAAGGGCGGCCCGGCCGGGCCCGGACCCGAACCCGGCCACAGTTAAGCCTCCAGAGTCCCACCCAGCCCGGGCCGCCCGCGAAGCCGAGAGCGACCTGCGCGGAGGAACGGGGGGCTGGGGGCGCGCGCGGAAGAGGGGACGGGCGAGTCGCGGCAAATAAAGGCGGCGGGCGGGGGCGGGGGCGGCGGCGGCCCCGCGGGTAACTAGAATCAATTCCTCGCCTGGCCACTTCCAGCGCGCATCCTTAAGCCCCAACCAAAATATTGACCTAGGAGGCGCACCGAAGTTGGGTTCTTGCCATTTGAACCGGATCTTGTTTAGGGAGCCGCCGGCAAGGGAAGGAGCGATTTCCCGGCCCGGCTCTCGCCCCCTCCCCCTTTTCCAAAGGCGCCACGAATCGCCCCTTTTCCGGCTTGCGGCGGGGCGCGGGGGAGGGGACGGCGGGCGGGAGGTGGGAAGCCAGGAAAGCTGCGGCGGTTTGGGATTTTTTTTCTTCTCGCGTTTCTGTTTTGTTTTCTGCCCCCCCCCCCCCTTAAGATGCAATTTGTTAAAACGGCCCTTTCAAGTGCGTGGACTCGCGAGCGACGCGGTGGTCCTTTGTATGTAAATACTGAGTGAAAAAAGAGGCTCGGCCGGTCCTCGCAATTAATTGACACGTTACACCTCTCATCTTGCTCTAGAGGGCTGTTGGCTGGGAGCGCGGAGCTCCCCAAAACCCACAATTTCACATCTGCAAATACTGTCTTCATCCACTTGACTCCGAAGACCCGCCCACACGTGGCCAACCTTGGCGTTTTTAATGTCTCTTCCCCCTTTTCCACCCCTCTCTCGCTCCCTCCCGGCTCCCCTCCCTCGCTCCCGCCCCCCCGTGCTCCCCCTCCCCTCCTCCCCAGGTTCGTGAGTGAGCCCGGCCTTATATGGACTGATCGCTCGGGCAATGGCCCATTTTTTGCTCGCCACCAGCCGCCACCGCGCGCCGAGCGGCCGCCGGAGCCCGAGCTGACGCCGCCTTGGCACCTCTCCTGGAGTTACAAAGTAGCAGCTCGCCGCGCGCGGGGGACGCCGAGATCGGGGCTGGGTCCTGTGTCCACCCCTCCCCTTTCCCCACCGTTTCTCCCTTTCTCTTTTTTTAATAATAATTATCCCAATAATTAAATCCCAGCCCCCTCCCTCCCGCGTCCCTCCCCCAGCCCCCTCCCCCGCCCGCCGGGGCTGGGGAGCGACACAAATCGACCAAGTGAAGCCACAACTTTGCGGCGTCACATTGCGGGGTCCTGAACCATGTCGCTGACCAACACAAAGACGGGGTTTTCGGTGAAGGACATCTTGGATCTGCCGGATACCAACGACGAGGAGGGCTCGGTGGCCGAGGGGCCGGAGGAGGAGAGCGAGGGGCCGGAGCCGCCCAAGAGGGCCGGGCCGCTGGGGCCGGGCGCGCTGGACGCGGTGCAGAGCCTGCCCCTGAAGAGCCCTTTCTATGACAGCGACAACCCGTACACGCGCTGGCTGGCCAGCGCCGAGGGCCTCCAGTACTCCCGTAAGTAGCGAGACCTGGTGGCCGTGTCCCGGCGGGCAGCCCGGGCTGGACCTGGGAGCTAGGAGAGAGAAGCCCCGAGACTCGGGTCCCCGACCCGGGTCCCGGAAAGACGCTTAGCAGCGCGCGAGGCGCCTTCAGTCCCCGCGCAGCACTTGGCCTCAGATACTTTTTTTTTTTTTTAACATGAGCGATTAAGGAGGAAGAGAAGAAGGGAGCCGCCCCTCCCAGGGCCCCGGTGGCCGCTGTCGCCGTCGCCTGATGGCTCTGGCTGGGGAAGGACAGGCCCGGTGCGCCGGAGCTGGGCCGAGAGCCTGTCCGGCCACGCAGAGGGTGGGGGGCTCGGGGGGCCTGGGTATAAGTAGCATCCCCAGCCCCCTGCGCGGCCATAGAGGAGGCTTTGTGCAGGGCGGGGGTGTCGAGGAAGCCCGAGAGCGAAAAACGAAAGCCCCCCAAAAAGCCAGCTCTTAATGGCTGAGAGATCAATGCGGGAATTGTGGGGTTTTGCTGTTAAGAATCTGCCCACGTCTCTGCGGAGAGGAAGCAGCTTAAGGGGACCGGAACCCTTACCCCGCGGCGGTCTCCCACGCTCCCCTCCCCTCCTCGGTCACACCCCCTTGGTGCGAACCCCCGGAACCGCGAGCCTGGAGCCCCCAGTCCTGTCGGTCCTCCTCTTTGCCCCGGGGGACCCGGACCATGGGGGGGGGCAGGGTGGAGCGGGTCGAGGATCTGGGCAGAGCCGGCGAGGTCCGGGGCGCGCGGGGAGCCCCGAACCGCGGCCTCCGGGGCCTCACGCGGCTCTCTCCCCTTCAGTGCACGGGCTGGCGGCCGGCGCGCCCCCGCAGGACCCCGGCTCCAAGTCCCCGGAGCCCTCGGCCGACGAGTCCCCGGACAACGACAAGGAGCCCCCGGGCGGCGGCGGCGACGCGGGCAAGAAGCGGAAGCGGCGCGTGCTCTTCTCCAAGGCGCAGACCTACGAGCTGGAGCGGCGCTTCCGGCAGCAGCGGTACCTGTCGGCGCCCGAGCGCGAGCACCTGGCCAGCCTCATCCGCCTGACGCCCACGCAGGTGAAAATCTGGTTCCAGAACCACCGCTACAAGATGAAGCGCGCCCGGGCCGAGAAAGGTATGGAGGTGGCGCCCCTGCCCTCGCCGCGCCGGGTGGCCGTGCCGGTCCTGGTCAGGGACGGCAAGCCGTGCCACGCGCTCAAAGCCCAGGACCTGGCGGCCGCCACCTTCCAGGCGGGCATCCCCTTCTCGGCCTACAGCGCGCAGTCGCTGCCGCACATGCAGTACAACGGCCAGTACAGCCCGGCCGGCGCGCCCCAGTACCCGACCGCCCACCCGCTGGTGCAGGCCCAGCAGTGGACTTGGTGAGGCCCGCGGCCCGGCCGTCGGCCCCTCGGCGGTCCCGGCGGTGGTCGTTATTCTCGCGATGAGGACGATTGTCGGGGTGAGTCGCCCGGGCCGCGCGGAAGAGGCGCCCGGAGTGGCCTGCGCCGCCCGAGTGGCGCGGTCAGCCCACCGCCCGTGTCCCCACAGCTCCGACCCTCTCCTGTGAGCCTCTGGAGAGGGTTGACCGCTAAGCCGTGTTTACAGAACGCTGGCGCAGCCTCGCCCTTGGCCCCTGGCTGGGGGACCCGCCACCCAGCGTTAAGGTCGTCACTTGAAAAAACAACTAAGGAAAAGAGCGACCCCTCTGCCCCGCTTCCGTGAATTTTGTAAAATATGTTTGTGTGAGTAGCGATGTTGTCAGCCGTCTTCTAAAGCAAGTGGGGAACACTTTAAAAATATAGAGGATTTCTTCTTTTTTAAATAAGAAAATGCTAAATATTTATGGCCCTGTAGACGGCTCTTGGGTTGTGAATTTCGGTGGCGGGCGGCCGTCGCCCGATGCCCCTGGCTGGGCCTGGGCCGCCTCCGCTCGTCTCTGCTGTTTGCTTCCTTCGCGTACGTTTGGGTTATCCCGTTTTCGTTTCTTTTTTTATTCTGTTCAGTGCAGGCGTTTTTTTTCAGATATGAGAAAAGGAGAAAGTGTGTAGGCAAAAGCCGCCCTCCCGCCCCATTTTCCCTGCCGAGCCCTGGAACTTGGAGCTCAGCCTTTCGCTGTACCCCAAGAGCGCCGGGCGCTGAAAGCTTTCAATTTTTTAAATAAGAATTTTAATAAAAATCATGTGTTTAAAAATAATCAAACAAGCCCAGCCCTCCGGTTTGTGCGAGTTTCGCTTGTGCCAGGCCGGAGGCCTGTGGCCAAGAGCTGTGTCCAGTGGAGCACAGCATCAGCACCCCGTGTTTCCTCTCTTGGCTCGGAGGAGGCCGCCTGCCGGGCGCTGGTGAAGTGGCCCGCCAGGCCACCTCGGTCTAAGGCTCCCAGGACCCCGGCCCGGAGCCCCGCAGGCCTCCTTCTCTCAGGGCTCTTGTCCGGTTGGTCTGGGCCCAGGGAGGGAGACAGCTGGGAGAAGGACCAGGCTGGGAGAGCCAGCCCCTTTGCTGGCCCAAATCTACCAGCGGCCCTTACAGGCTGAGAAGCTGTTGAGGTCGCTGCACTCCATAACTTTGACTTTGACTTGGTGGCATTTGGTTTACTTGGCTCGGAGGGGGAGACAGGCCAGCGGCTCTCCCTGCTGTCCACCCCCTCTTCAAAACGTACAGACCAGGGAGGCCTCAGGGCAACTCCACTGCCAGGGTGTGCGACCCGGGGTTGGGGCTTGGGGCGCCGGGCCAAGGCTGTGTGGAGGGCGCTGGGTCCTGGGCACAGGACAGGCCAGGAGTGCCGGTCACTGGCAGTGCCAGAGCAGCAGTCTCCTCCTCTGGGTTTCCAGGCTTATCTCCAGCGCTGGGCAGCATCTGGTCTCCCCTGGCCTGGCCTTGCCGTGGCCTGGGTGGCCGGTTAGAGAGCAGAGGTCAGAGCAAGGTGGGGCGCCCTGGCCACCTGGCCTCCTCCTGGGGGTTGCGCCCTTCCTTCCCCAACACAAGTGTGCTTCCCTCCCACTCCCGTGTCGCGATCTGCCCCCCTTGGCCCTGCTGGCCACACTTGGCCACACGGGGGAGCGTGTCGGGGCCGAAGGCTGAGCAGTGGGTGCACGCTTCACCTCCGTCTCCCATTCCCAGGAGCTCGGAGCCCAGCAGGTACTCGGAGACTCCTGAGATTGCCATTCAGTCCCTTTGGAAATGGGGTCTCTGGTTTCTCCCAGCTCCACCGGGAAGGCAGGGTCCTGCCCCCTCCCACTGATTACCAGATTTAATTCAAC
This sequence comes from Ctenodactylus gundi, assembly GCA_004027205.1. NCBI lineage: Eukaryota > Metazoa > Chordata > Mammalia > Rodentia > Ctenodactylidae > Ctenodactylus > Ctenodactylus gundi. The sequence continues at coordinate 116,428 of PVKB01001145.1, read as the reverse complement.
ATCTAAAGCAAACATCATTATCCGTGTGACCAAATCCCCGTCAATGGCACCGCGCAGGCGCCCAGGGTGCAGTCACACTCTACCCGCTTCGCGCACCGGCCCCTGGCGCGTCTTTCTAACGTCCCCTTGAGGTTCTGCCCTGTCCACGTTTGTCCCGGGAAGAGAGCAGTTTTCCTAACCGCTGCCTTTGTTCCCTGCGCCGGCTTGGGAGCACTCAGGATTTTCTCTCGTGTGTGTAAGGGCCATAGAGTCGCCTCCCCCCCACGTCGTCTGTGACACAGAAACCCGGTGCCCAGCCCGCCCTGGGAGCGGTCACTCAGCCTCCCCCTTGCCCGAGCCCCAGCCCGCCCTTGGAAAGAGGTGGGATTCCCAGGGGTCTGGAGAGGCGGCGGTGTCCCAGGCCTGAGGCCCGGGCCGACAAGGCGGTTGGTCGGGTAGTTTCAGGCCCTGGCCTTGGAGCGGGCAGCGAAGGGCCAGCCAGAAAGGCCTCCGGGCCGCAGGAGGAGCTGAACGTGCGCAGTGTTCCCTGTGTGCCCGCCAGGGCGCTTGGAGCTCCGTCCCACGCGCAGGCCGCAAGTCCGCGCGTGCTCCCGGAGGTGGGCCGAGCGCCGCCTCTCTGGGTCCTTGGGTCCCCAGGGAGTCAATAAAAGCGCCGGCGCAGCCCTGTGCGGCCCCAGCCCCGGCGCCCCGGGAGCGCGCCCGGTGCCGGGTCGCGCCGCAGTCTATCTTCGCCCAATCTACAGCGGGCCGCACAAAACCGCACAATGGGAGCGCTGGGAGCCGGAGATGTTAGAGGCGTGCATATTAAAAAGGGACAGAGAAAGGGTGGCCGGACCGCGAGGGGAAGAGGGAGAAGGGGCTGGCCGCCCCCGCCCCGCCGCACCATTCAGCGCGCTTGTCGCGGGCAGTGAACCCCGGAGTCAGGCAGAAGTCTCCTTGGGGTTTTGTTGCGCCTGTCACTGGGTGCCTTTGTCATCTGCGGGCTCCATGCTGGATTCCATATGGCCAGCTGGGCCGAGGGAGCGCGAGGAGGGACCCGCACAAAACCCAAATTGTGTCCGGCTTTCAAACCCTGCATTGTTGTCTGTGAAAGGAAGACGCATTAAAAATTCGTGCTATATCTATTGGGGAGGACGATGGAGGAGGGGAAAAAAGCCACCCTGTCTTTGATGGCTTCGGAGGGCGCTGGCCCGCCGAGGCCCTGCGACGCACAGCGCTGAAGATCGCTCCCTCGGTCCGGCTCTCCTCACCGGTCTCTCCCCATGCTGCTGGGTCTAGGGCTCAGGGCACCCACGCTGGGGTGTTCCACGGCGTGGGAACTCCAGGTACTCAAGGTCCGGTTGATGCTCCCGTCCTGTGTGGGCTCCATGGCTCCAGGACGGATTAAACTCTGGTCCTCTTATTTCTGCTATAGAACCAACAACTGAGCCACTGGCCCCTCACACACAAAGGCTCTGAGAGGCGAGGGTCCAGCTCAGCCAGTGGCATCTGGGTTGCAAGGCCTCTGGTCCTGGCCATGCCCCTCAAGGCCAGTAACTGCAGGGTGCCCTTCCTCTCGGGTTTGCTCGAGGGATGTCCCAGCTGCAGTCTTAATGCCATGACAAACCTGTCCCGAAACTTCTTGCGACAGTCTTCCCACTCCCCTCGCCGGATCGTCGCCGTCTCTGGCCACCTTTCGCTTGTGACTTTCACTAGCTGGTCGCCTCTAGATCTCCTTAGGCCTCCAGGGACTCAGAGGTGTGTGTCCACTTTCCGTCCCCTAAGCTTCTGATTTCACCAGGGACAGTTGGAGGTAATTTGGGCCCGGCCATCTCCCTGTGATAGGCGGGTTAAAATTTCCCGCCAGCACCTCCTCCGGGAAACAGTGTGCCCCGAGCAGTGCTGCTGAGTTGGCGAGAGAAACTAGAGCCCAGAAGCCCGGACCTGTTGCTGTGGACAGATGCAGACCTTGCTGAGCACAGCCGGGCTGGCAAACAGTTCGGCACATTCAGAGCTTGGGTGTCTCCGCCTTTTCTCTTATTTAGCGCCATGGTCCCAATTAGTAGAGCCAAATTACTTGATAGGAGTGGAGGAGGGGCCTTGCCCACGGTCCCCATTCTGGTCCTGGAAATAACTTATTTTCCTTACCTATTGACTGTTGGGCTTAGCTGAGACCTGGTGTGGATTTCTTGAAGCCGTTCAAGAGCCTGGTCATTGAAAAGCTAATCCAATATTTACCGAGAATAAGGACAGTTCTCAGACGTATTTATTAAGGCCCATGGCTAAGTGATTACTTGGATGGAAGACAAAGCCCGGGGAGGGGGTGGGGCGCCCTAGGCCCTGTGGGCCCACCCTGGGCACCCACAAACTTGTGAGGGGCTGAGCTTCCCCTCCCAGAGCTTAAGTGGCGTGTGGATTAGATACTGTGTTGCGTGGTATTTCAGGAAATATGTGCTTGTGGCTTCCTGAGAGGCCGGGCGCAGTGACACTCTAAACCGCGTCGATATATCATCTTTTATCCAGGATCTGCAAATAAACCCCTGATCTCCTTGGCGCATTATAGCGGCCGCTATCTCGCCAAGGAAGCGATCTGAGTTTTATTGCTTTCACCAGCGCCCCAACACACACACACACACACACACACACACACACACACACACACACACACACACTCACACACACACACGCACACACGTGCACACGCACGCATACACGCGCGCGCGAGCGCGCACACGCCACTCTCCCACCCACTCTGCCTCTCAAGTCTGTTCCCCCCTCCTGGGGCATCTTTATTAAAGAGGCGTGTCGGCCCCAGCGCCGCCACCCGAGCGAGCTAGGGATCGCCGGCCTCGATTGGCGGATCGCTTCCCCGCCGGCGCCGCGTCTCCGGAGCAGGGGGAAGTCGGCGTGGCGCGTGGGCCGCGGCCGCCAGGCGGCGCACTCGGCCCGGTCGCGGCGACGGCGGTGCCGCTCGGCCGCCCCGGCTCCGTCCCGGCGGCCGCAGACCGGGACGAGCGGGTCCCAGGTTCCGCGCGGGGCCGGGGCGGCGGCGGCGCTGGAGGCGGTGTCCGCGTCGCGCGCCGGGCAAGGGGCGCTCCGGAGGGGGGTCCGTCTTCCGCCCCCGGGGGTCCGGGCGCCGGCTACGACAGGCGTTGGGAGACGCGCCGCTCCCGCGCGGCCGGGCCACCAGGGGGCGCCGCGGGACCGGGGGCGGGACCACGGCGCTGAGCGCCCCGGGAACCGCGGCCCCGCAGGAGGCCCGGAGCGGGTGCGCGGGAGCCGCGCGGGAGGTGGGGCCGCCCGCGGACGCCGGTCCCTGCGCCGCGCCGGCGCCTCCGGCAGGCCGGCGCTGTGGGGCGTGGGCTGAGCCCACGCGGCCTCGGCCACGCCACATAAAACGAAGGCCGGCGGCTCCGGCTGTTAGCCGCCGGGAGGCCGAGGCGGGAGGAGCGCCAGCGCCAGCCAGCCCGGGCAGTGTAGCAGCTGCAGGAGACTCCGTCTCGGGCTCCGAAATAGGCCGGTCTGGCAGCGTGGCGCATGGCCAACACCCCGGCTGGACCGCGACCTATTCTGTAAAGCGTGGGTCTCGCTTCCCGCGCGCCGGGCGCAGTGGCAGCCGCAGTGCCCGCGCCGAGCGCGCGGTGGCGCAATTGGATAAGAAGCGGATTCCGGGCGCTCGCGGCCCACGCCCGCTGCGACTCGGGCCCGGCGGCGGGCTGGAGGCCGCCCCGTCCTGGCGCCCGTGGCGTGATGAGGGCGAGCTCCGTCTGCCTCCGGCCCCGTGATCGCGACTTCCTCCACCTGCCCCACCTCCCCGGAATGTACCCTGCGCCCGGGATCACGTGTTTCATTCTAGGAAACGAGGAACCACCAAGGCGCCCGCTGCGGGCGGTGGATGCGAATCCCGCCCCGTCCTCGCTGCTCGGTCTCCCGTCCTGCCCCACGGCCTCCGCCGCCTTGGCACAACCCCGCACCATACCGGCGGCCATCGCGGCTCATCCAACCCGCTGCAGGCGACGTTGCCTTGCGGAGGGACGGGGCACCGACCGTCCTTCCAGACCCAGAAGCGCTGGGCATGGGCCAGCTCCACCGGGATGTCCCCATGTTCCCGCGAAGCCGAGGGGGGGGGGGCGGGTGGAAGACGGGGGACGGGAGAGGCCTGCAACGCCGTCCACGGGGGCCTCTTGGGCCTCCTGGGCCAGCAGGTGTCCCGTGGGAACGGACGCAGTGTTACCCAGGGGCGGAGCACACGCCAGCTCTGGGCTCCCGGACACAGAAAAAAATTTTTAAAGGGAAATGGAGGGGAAGGGGTTGCGGCGTCCAGCCGGACATGCTGCTCCCGTCCCACCAGGCCAGCGGCCTTCCACCTCCTTGCTCTGGCAACATAACAAGCCGGCCCCAACCCAGGGTGCCAAGACGATAAAATTTACAAGAAAAATATTTTTAATTGGTAGTTGATTTATCTTTTTTTGGGGGGTGGGGGGTTCTGGTTTTGATCTTGAGAACCCAGGGCCTTGGCACAGAGCTGCCCCTCCAGTGCTGTATTTTACAGGGCCTTGCTATGGGGACAATTGCACAGGTGGGGCTCGAACTTGCCATCTTCCTTCCGCAGCCTCCCAGGATGCTGGGATTTCACGGGCTACTACACCCCCTATCTGATTTTATTATTAAACGATTACTTGCCTTTTACTTGATGGGATGTGATAATAATGTGTTCTTCTGGGTGTAGTGCTGTGGCCCTGATCTGAGAAATTCACGAGAATTATTGAAAAGGAGTTCTGCAAGAGTATCGACTTCAAAACCTCTTCGTATCTCCAAGTCTGCTGACTGCGAAATAAAAGAACTGCCTCGCCCCTGTGTGCTGGGAAGCGGGGCAGAGGGGAGGCGGCGGATGCCTACGAGGGGCAGGGCCATGGGCAGGGCCACCCGCCTGCCCACCAAGGTCAGGCTTCCCGACTGACCGATCCTCAGCCACTGGAGACACCAGCTCCTCGGGGCATGACAAGCTGCGGCCCAGTGCCTTGCTGTTGTGACCCTCTGGGTAGAGGCGCCCGCTCAGGCTGCAGGGCTGTGTGCACAGCTTTCTCCCTTGCGGTGCCAGGATGCCCTCCTGCCTGCACCTGCAGGCCTCTATCTGGGCACCAGCGCTGGGAGGCACTGGGGGTTGGTCGGCTGGGTAAACAGTCAATCCTGGCCCAGAGGGAGCCATGGAGGGCCTGTTCTGAAGGACTCCCCAAGGGTGCACTCAGATAATGGGCTCCGAAGGCTCGTGGGGCTGGCTGGCAGGTCCTCTCCCCGAGTCGCCTCCTTACTCCCTGGCTCCTTCCCAGGACCCTGCCCCTGAAGAACAGCCCCCTTGTGAACGCTGTCTCAGGAGCCCGTGGAACCAGCCGGAGGTGCAGGAACTTCGGGCCTCACTCCTGCCTTCACGCTGGCTCTGGCATTGGCCTCTTGAGTTCGCCTGTGACCTTGTTTGTCCCTTGGGAATACCCACCATCATGCCTCTTTCTGTAGGATTAGTGCAGAGAGCCGGGATAGGTGTAAGGGGCCTGGGAAGCGTCCCGCACCGGCCAGGTGCCCCAGGGACCCACATCCATGCCTGGACAGAGATGTGCCCACACACAGCCAGAGCGGGCTCTGCCTCCTGTGGCACCCCTCGTCAAGGACATCAGCTGGTCTTCCCAGCTTCTCCCATTCCTGCCTCCCAGGAGGCCAGTGCAGCAGGGACGCTGTCTCCAATTCACGGCTGCCCTCCTCACACGCTCGTCAGGATCTGGGTCCAGCCACTGGGCAGGTGGCTCCTCCCGAGTCTGGCCTACATGGCGACTTCCATCCAGGAGCACAGGCACAGGGCTGACGGCCTGTGCGCAGGAGCCACCCATGTTCTCAGAGGGGCCACGGAGAGCGAGTGTCCAAGCAGAGTCCTGTGCACCCGACAGTCCCCAGAGACACCCCAGGAGAAGCCAGGTGTCAGCACTGCTGTCACAGACTGCTGGCCTCGAGTGTAGTGGAAATAGACTTCTCACTTTTTTCCTCTGTGTGTGTGCTGTGTACGTACTGGGGTTGAGCCCAGGTCCTATGCAATGAGCTACATCCTCGCCATTTTCATTTTTGATAAGGTAAGAGTCTCTTTCACTCCCTAGGTTGCCCCAGGTTGGGCTTGAACCTGTGCGATCCTTCTGCCTCAGCCTCCCCGAGCGCTGGGATAACGGGCCTGTGCCACCAGGCTTGGCTGGACAAGCAATTACGAGCTCACATATCACGGGAAGATTCGCAGCCGGGGAAGTAAGGCAGTCAGAGCCCTGTCCCTGGGCAGCTGTCCCCGGGGCTGCGCTCCCGCTTTCCGTGGCCAGCTGCTCACGGAAACCGCTGTTTGTTCTATACCTGTGCACCGAGACCGCTCCTCTGGGCTCTCAGCGAAACTATGCTTGCAGGCAGCGTGACCCTGGAGGGTGTCTGTCGGGTTGTCGCGTCCTTCCTGTCCACTGGAAGGACAGACTGGGCACATCCTGGCCACCAGCCACTGCTTCCCAGGGTCAGAAGTGGCCCATGTGCATGGCTTCCTAGCACAGGGCTTCGCCCACACGCCCGGAACAGCATCACCTCCCACCCTGGGCTATACTGGTGACCCCCCGCAGGGGCCATGGAACACACCGGCCTGCAGACACCCGTCTACTTAGGCATGGGGCGATGCCTCTGTGTCTTGGGGACAGGCACCTCTGATCGCTGCAGCCTGAATCCCACCATACCTCCTCCTCGGGTGAAGCAGCCATTTCCCAAGCTCTCCTCTGACCGACAGCAACAGTGTGCGCCCCCCACCCCCATCCCCCCAAGCCTCAGTGAGACAGAAGGAGGTCTGTAAGGGTAGCGGACGCCAGAGCCCAGTCCCCACAAAGGCGCAGGTAGACTTTACCTATCCTCGCGGGGCCGGACAAACTCCCTTCCTGTGCCAATGACTGAATTTGTTTGTTTCCTCCAGGGTCAGAGTCACAGGTTCTCAAACTCCGGGGTACAAATGAAACACCTGGGACTTCATAGGATGCAGACTGTGGCTCGCTGGCCCTGGGATTTTGCATTTCTAACAAGCTTCTGGGGGTGCAGATGCCGCAGGGGTGAGACCAGCTCTGAGGAGCAAGGGCTCCTGCACAGGTAGCCTGGTGCAGCTCCAAGTGGCTAACTAGAGGTGCCCTCTGTCAAGTCAGCAGCAGGAAACCTGCAGGACGGAGCAGGTGCCACCCAAAGTGAGGCTGGAAGACCCGTGTCATGGCACATGGGGGGGGGGCAGGAAATTTACCCAGTTCCCCAGGAGTAAGAAGTAATTTAAAAACATGTTGGCTGAGCTGGGCGCAGCAGCACAATCCTACACGTTCTGGGAGGCTGAGGCAGAGGAACGGCAAGGTGGAGCCCACCCTGGGGCAGCCTAGAGAGACTCTACCTAAAAACCAAACATAAAACGCAGGGGAAGGGGGGCTGGCTCAGTGCAAAGGCCCCAGCATCAATGTCCAGCACCACAAAGGAGAAAGTTGCCTATAGGAAGTGAAGGAAATCGTAGCATCATCTTGTAGTGTCTCCGCCTCCTGGTTTACAGATGAGGAAACTGAGGCTCTGGGAGGGAACAGGTCTGCCCAGGTCACCCACCAGGTGGCCACGGTACCAGAGAAAACTCCCTTCGGGTCTCCCTGCTGTCAGGAGCGCAGAGACAGTGTGTCCACGGCGGCCTGCAAGGCCAGCTCCTCACGCCCTTACCGGGAAACAGAATCAAAGCAGGAGGGGCCGCAGGCCTCCAGAGGGCATAGGCTGCCCAGGGGACAGCGCCAGGCACGAAGGACCTGGCCCAGGAGAAGGCAGCAAGTCCAGCCCTCAGAAGAGTCGGGATGGGAGAGGAAGGGGTCACAGAGAAGAGGACGACCGGGACAGCCCCAGGGAGTCAGCGGGGGGGGGGGGGGGTGCGGGATCGGCTCTCTGCAGCAGCCAGTCGCCACGTGTGGCTGTCGGGACGGGCACTGCCCCTAGTGGGACAGAACTGCCTGTTAAGTTCCATGCGTGGTTATTAATTTACATTTAAATAAGCTGGATTGTGTGGCACAGACCTGAAAACCCAGTACTCCGGGAGACCAGAGGAGGACGGCGAGTTCTAGCCCAGCCCACGACACCTTGGAAACTTAGGAAGACCCCGTGTCAGAATCAAAGATAGAAACGGGCGTGCAGCTCACTGTGAGGGCCCTGGGTTCGATCCCCAGCACCTACAATAAGCAAAGCCGCAGGGAGCCAAGACGTAGACCACGAAAACGCGTTTGGAGTAGGCGGAGGAACAGTACGCGCACCCCGCGCTGCGTCCTCCCAAGTGCCGCGGCCACGGAGGCCTGAGCGCCCCTCACACAGCCTGCCCCTCGGGTGAGCAGGCAAGCGGCAGGCCAGGGTCTGGGAGGCGGTGTGACTGGGTGTTTTACCTTTCCCACGTTCTTTATGCCTCTAGTTGCAATCACTTCCGCTGGATCCGTCTCTGTAAACAATAAAGAGGTTTTCTAAGAATCTAGACTTCGGTTGCTGGATTTCCAGGTGTCAGAGCTGGGGATGGGGAGCTCAGGGGTGCTGGCCAGGACTGAGGGGGCGGGGGGCGCAGCCGTCTGAGGCTCCCAGCCCGGGCACTGGGTCCCCTGTGGCTGAAGAACCGCAGACCTTTCCTGGAAGAAGGTAAAACTAGCTGGTGAAGGACGTGCAGCTGTGCCGTGAGCCCTTCCCCGGGTGAGGGGTACAGGTAAGAGCTCCCTATTCTACGCTGGGCCCGCCCGGGGCCCAGGCCTGTAGTTCCAGTACTCCGGGAGGCGGAGACAGGAGGCCGGCAAGTTTGAGCCTGGCGACTCAGGGACACCATGTGTCCAAATTACAGACAGTGCGGTGGGGGTGAAAACCTAGCTCAGCGAGCGAGGGTCCTGGGTTCAGTCCCCAGCACAAAGCCAAACCGGAGCTACAAAACCCACGCATGAATCTCCCCGCTGCGGGAGCAGTAACAGAGCCGCTGCCCCCTTGGCCCGCCCTCCCCAGCTGCCCCCTGCCACTCGGGAAGGGCCTGGGAGGACACCCCCTCCAGGGGTCTGTCCCTCCCCTGAAAGCAGGGGAGGGAGGGCGGGCAGCATGGGAAGCCACCGAGCCAGCCGTGCGCGAGGGACAGCCTGCCCTCCAGCAGGAAGGACCTGGTCTCCACGGCCCGTGCTGCGAGGGGGCGAGGCGTGGGCTGCCACGCCTGCCCGCGGCCCTGCCTGCTCCAGGCCCCCCTCTCCGAGGCACGGCATCCCCGACGGGAGCCAACAGCTTAGCCAGGCAAACTGAAGGAACTCTGGACAGCACAGGCTTCTGTAGTTTACCACTGCGTCCTGAGCGATCAGACCAAGCGGTCAGGAACCGGGCGGGCGCCCGGCACGCAACCACAACCGGGTGAGGTAAGCAGACCAGGGGAGCGGGAAGAATCCACGCTGGCGGCAGGCAGCAGCCGGGGCCCAGACCCCGCGGGCGCGCCGGGGCACGCGGCCTCGCTGTCCACGGCGGCGGTGCTGAAGGCTTGGCGACTCCGAGAGCCTCCGGAGGGACCCGGAAGATGAAGATGAGCGGGCCAGACTCCACCCACTCGAGATTTCTTCGTAGGTTCTGCTCCCACGCTGACACTATGGACTTTTTCGCCACAGTATAACCTTCGTGGATTTTTGTGAAGGCTGGTTTTAAAAACACGCTTCCTTCCGTAAACGTCCTGACGCCACGTAAAGTGAAGCCGTTCTTCAGTATTGCAAGGCGTGGACGGCGGAAAGCCCTGACACGGGGACCTCACTGTGTGCAGACACGGAACGAAGTGCTTCACGGCTGCGTCACGTGCTGTCACGTGTCCTCTCCATCCGCGATCGGCATTTTGGAGTGTCTCTGGAGACTCTGGAACAGTCTGCTCACCAAGCTGTGGGGTCCTTTCCCCCTAGCAGGGGTTACACAGCGCGTCCCCTTTTCCGTACACAGTCCTGGCCTCCGTGACGCACGGGCCCTCCCACCGACTGACAACCCCAGCCCATTTGTTATTCTTATTTTGAGACAGGGTCTAAGTCCCCCAGGATCCCCTGGCTGAGCTTGAACTCGTGATCCTCCTGCCTCAGCCTCCCCGAGAGCTGGAATTACAGGTCAGGGTCACCATGGCAAGCTACAAGAATGTCCTTTCTAAGGAAAGTGACTGAGGGCCATTGTGAGTAAGCCCCAGCATTGCAGGCAGACGTCATTCCATCGGGCACCTCTGCGGCCGAGGGCACGTGGCGTGGCTTCCTGTTGCGGTTTCCACCACGTCTGCGTGTACACTGCACGTACGTGAGAACACCGGCTGTGGTGACTAGAGATGGCTGAAGAACTGCTTGGCAAATTCTGGGGGCTGCCCAGTCACGGGGTGCTTGATGCCGCCACGCCAAGTGGTTCCTTACACACAGCAGTGTGTATCCAGAACCCTGGAATCAGAACTTGACGCCCAGTCCAAGAACTTCATGCTGCTGCCCCACCGCAGCCCCAAGGCCACGGCCACAAACTGTGGTGATGCTCTGATTTATATTAAGACGCAAGGGAGCCACGTGCAGGGGTGCAGCCTGTCATCCCAGCCCTCTGGGAGGCTGAGGCAGGAGGATCCCAAGCTGAAGCCCAGCCTGGGCAACTTAGAGACTGTCTCCAATTATAAATATATAAAGGATGAAAACCAAAAAGTGTCTTAGTTACTTCTTTGTTGCTGTGATTCAATATCTGACACCCACATGTTTGGGGGAGGAGAGGTTGATTTTAGCTCACAGTTTCAGAAGGTCACCACTGCCCACTCATGGACAGCTGGCATGGCAGAAGGAGAGGTGGGAGCCACTCCTCATGGCATCCCATACTGGAAGCCACGTCCCGTCACGTCCAATCTGCTCCCAGAGGAAGGGGGAAGCACATACCTGTGCCTCCAGGTCCCATCCCAGTGACCCACCCTTTCTAGGTCCAGCCTCTGTGCTCTGCCCCTTCCAGGTGTGGAAGCCCTTACTACACTCCTGTAATCCAATCCACACGCCTGTAGTCCAGACCAGGCCCCAATCTCCCAACAGCACACGGTCCCATAGGTAATCCACAACATCCAAATACAGGAGACTTTGGGGGGACATTCCAGATCCAAACCACAACAGAGAGAAAGAGAGAGAAAGAGAAAGGGGGAGGGAGAGAGGGAAGAAGGGGAGGGAGGAGGGAAGGAGGAAGGGAAGGAGGGAAAAGAAAAGAATGAGGATGGAAAGGAGGCTGGGAAGCAGCCTCCTACAGGGGCTCAGTGCAGGGACCCTCGGTTCAATCCCCATTTCCACCCACACACGAACACATTTTAAGTGCTATAAATTACATTTAAAATGCTATAAAATTCTAACACACACTCTATTTTTCAATCAGGCCTTGCCCTCGTTCTGGGAGTGGGCTGTCCGGTGTCACTACCCAGCATGGCACGTGCACTCCCGTGCTCATGCTCTGGGCTTCGGCGGGGGCATGCTGGGAAGACGCACATCACGCGCAGGAACAAGGAGCAGGAAGCGTCTTGTCACCCGGAGGCTCCCTCAAGCCTTCTCCCTGACGAGCAGGCTGTGTTGCCAACAGACACCAGAGCCCAGGGGCACAGTTGGCAGGGTGGCGGGGCTGGGGTGGGCACTGTTTGCTTGAAGCTAACGACCACTTCTTGGTCTTGGAGATTAGAAAAGAAGGGTAGCCATTAAAAAAGAAAAAGAAAAGGGTAAATTTCCTTAAATTTTATCTAAGTACTATTAGCTATAATTTTTTCAAGGGTATAATCAAAAGTAGTAGTGATTTTGAAATTATTAAAAATTAAGAATCCAGTCTTTAAGAAACAAGTGAGCTGGGCATGGCAGCACATTTGGAGAGGCTGCCCACTCCATCCAAGGCAGTGCGTCAGGGTCTGACTGAGTGACTTGGTAAGTCCCTGCCCAGAAGGAAAACAAGGCAACAGAGGTGAGGGTGTGGCTCGGTGAGCAGCCCTGGCGCGGTCCCAGCACTGGCAAAACCTAGTTACGTAAAGACAGGCAGGCGTCAATTCAGAGTAAGAGTAATGCCCTTCAGTTTCTAAATCTGAGATAAGAGGACTTTTTTTCTACATAAAACCTATGCAACAGTTTAAGAACGTTATGTCTCAAATCACCCCACCTTTATTTCCAGCTTACTTCACACACCGCCACGCCTGGATCTTCGTTCCCATTCTTAAAAGATATTTTTGATGAGTATTAAATTCTAGGTTGGGGCTGGAAGAATAGCACAATGGTCAGGCTGGTCACCTAGTAAACACAAGGCCCTGAGGTCAGCTCCCCAGCACCACACAAGCTGGGCGTATGGTGCACACCTGTATTCCCAGCACTCTGGAGGCCAATGCAGGAGGATCGCTGAGTTCAAGGTCAGCCTGGGCTACATAGCAAGTTCAGTACCAGCCCGGACTACACAGCAAGGCTGTCTCTAAACAAATGTCTTGTCACTTTTTTTCTGATCTCTGCAGTCGATGTGGAATTTGCTGCAGCTCTCTTCAGTCCCTTTGCAGATGATCTCATTTCCACCTCCGTCTCTGGGATTCTGCAGACACAGGTGGCCCTGCTCCAGTTATCTCCGTAGGTCAGCGCCTTCCTGCTTCTGCACTTGTGCCTTTCATCAGTTCTAGAAAAGTCTTGGTCACTATCTCAATAAATTTAGCTCTCATTCTTATATCCTTGGGATTCTAACTGGTATCTGTTAGACATATCGTTTCATCTTTCATATCTTTTGTTCCGATTCTGTTACATCTCAGTGCTGTGGCCTGGGAAATTTCTTTAGCTCTAGTTGATAGTTATTCATCTGTCCAGTTTTCTATTTATCTCATCCAATAATTTTTACAACTCATTTATTTCTCAAAGTTCCAATTGTTTCTTTTACAAGTCTACCATCATTTTTAAGGTCTTACTGGTTCCTCATAGCTTACTCTGTGTTCTGCTTATTAAATTTCAATGTCAGAATTCCTCCAAGTCTGAATCTACCATTTATGTTGGCTCTGCACTCTCAAAGTGAGCTTTTTCTTTTTGGGTTTGATTGATCTTTTAGTTTAAGCTCACATTAGACTCTTTAGCACTTGGAAACCCTTAGATGATCAAGTGAAGTCTTCCCTCCACCATGGCTTTATAATTGATTTTGTAAAGATCCAGAGTACTGATAATCTGGGATCGACTCTGACCCCTTCTAAGGTCCCCATCTTAATTTTGAAGCCTCGAATTTGCTGTCTCGCCAACGAACTTCCCGCACCCAGATTCAACACACTCACACCTTAACCCTAAAAAAGCTGATCCTGGCCTCTGCACACACACCAGCGTGCTGTTCTCCAGCCTGGTTTCGGCTCACTGCTAGTTTTGCCCCTTTCCCCCATGTTGAAAACTTTGCTTTTATCCCACGAGCCCAGCAAAGTTCTGTTTGCTCCGCAGCAGAAGGACCCCTCAGGGAGTTCAGCCCCATATGGCGCCCACCCACACTGGAGAAGATTCTTGGATTTATCTCTGGTTCTGCCAACAGCCAACACTGTAGAATCTCTACAGGGCAGTAGTCCCCACTCCTTTTGGCCTCAGGGACTGGTTTATGGAAGACAGTTTTCCCACCAACAGGCGATGGGGTGGATGATGCCAGCCTGACTGCCTCACGGTCACCTCAGACCACCAGCCATTAGCTTCTTGTCAGGAGCACGCAATCTAGATCCCTCACATGTGCCTTTCCTAGCGGAGCTTGCGGTTCTCTAAGAATTCAGCGTCTCCACTGACCTGACCACAGTAACGTGACCCACGGGGAGCTCATCTCCTGTTGTGCAGTCTGGCGTCTGAGAGGCCACAGACCAGTGTGGACTGGGGTCTGAGGACCCTAGGCTGCCAAGCACAGCTTCAGAACTAGGCTCCAGGACACCTTTTTTTTTTTTTTTTTTTTTTTTTGAGACAAGGTCTCACTCTGTAGTCCAGGCTGGTCCTGAACTCACTGTGGAACCCAGGCTGGGCTTGGACTCACAGCAATCCTCCTGCCTCAGCCTCCCGAGTGCTGGGATTAGAGGTGTGTGCCACCACACCTGGCTTATGTGGTGCTGGGAAATTGAACTTGGGTACTTAGCGCTTAACACTTGCTAGACAAGCACTTTAACTGGTGAGCCATCCCTCCAGCCCGCTTCTCCAGGGGGAGCTAACACTGCACTTGTAGTGTGCACTACCCACAGGCTCATTTATTTGGAGGTTGGAGCACCAGCTGCTATCAATTCCCACTTTTCCCAGATCTGTGCTTACCCTGGTCTGAGGTTCAGGTTCTGCGCTTTCCTCCATCTGGGGATGCCAGCAGCTCAGGCTGCACTCAGTTGGCCTGGGACTGCTTCCGGGGCTCTTTTCCTCCACTTCTGGTATTTCTTTGGGATTTATGACCTTCCTGTGGCGTTTCAGTTGTTGGGGTGCTCCTTCCTCTCCCATCTCAGTCAGAAGTTCCAGCCTCCACGCAGGCTTTGTCTGCAGATCCCTTTTCGGGGTTTCTGACCTTCGAGTGTCCTCCTTTTGACTTTGGGGCACTCTTCCCTGTCATAGCTACATTAAACAGGCAGGGTTTCTTTTTAACTGCATTTTCAACTCTTTACGGATCCACAAGGAGATACTGTGGAGCTCTGCTACTCGGCCACCATTTTGACTGGAAGTCTCTCCTGACTTGCTTTTGCCACTGGGATGTAGGCAGAAGAGTTTCTCTCAGTTGCAAGCAGACATTTCACTGGAACTCCTGCCAGTACTTTTGAGCTCCTTGCTGTAAACAGCTCAAGAAGACCAACATGGCTTCCCCACTCTGGGTTTCAGAATGAAATAGTCTGTCTGTGACACAGAACAGCGGCAGTGGGATCAACTCACAGGCATGGAGCAAGAAGAATCAATGTCTGTTACTGTGAATCACTGAAATCGGGGGTGGGGATAATTTGTGCAGCTACATTATCATCAAAAAGGTGAACAATACAAGTACATCTAATAAAGATAATTGAATGTTCATTTTTAAAACTTCTTATGGTAAAAGACACGTTGCCACTAAGGCCTTTCAAGCTACTCTCTCCCACTACAAACACACGCATCCCACTATTTCTTCCACTTTCAAAGCAGGTCTGAAGTCCACTTTTCTACATGTCTTTCATTACATGTGCCCTGAATCAATCTTTCACAACCACTCTGACGCCGGGGATGAGCCAAAGACACTCTGCTGCATCTAAAGAATAACACGTATGAGGACACATTTTTATTTGACAGAAATTTCCATGAAAGTTTTGAATCCGCTCAAGAGTTCAAGGCAGCCATGCAAAGACTCACAAAAGACTTCCAGAACTGTGTCACTTGGAAAATGGACTGAACGATGGTGTGTGTGTATGTGTGTGTGTCTGAAGTGGGGGAGAGGATTTCGAGCGGTGCTAGTGGCAACATGCCCTTCACGTAATAAAGTATTTTAAATTTCACTGTATTTTTTCATCACACCCTATCTGTGTATTTCAGATAGCACTTTCCTTTTGTGTTTGTATGTAGGTATTGGCAGAGGCAACTCAACAGCAGAAGACAGCATTTATTTTGGGCAAGGACCCTTACTTCCAACACAAAACATTTACTAAGCCTTTTTCATTCCCCACCCCTCGCCCCAAAAGGACTTTTCTCTGTAGTCTAAGCTGGTCCTGAATTCACTGTGTAGGCCAGGCTAGCCTTGACTTCATAGCAATCCTCCTGCCTCAGCCTCTTGAGTGCCAGAATTGAAGGCATACATCACCATGCCCAGCAAATTTTTGTGTGGTGCAGGGAATTTGAACCTAGAGCCTTGCCAATGCCAAGCAAGTGCTCTAACCACTGAGTTGCACCCACAGCCTCACTAAGCCCTTTCTAATTAAGCAGATTTGAGGAAGAGAAACACATTTTTATACTATTAGAGAAATATTTCAACCAAAATGTTATATATCCCATGTAATACTGAGAAGTGTTGTCTTTATATGAGGCTGAGACCATCTTCCCTGAGAAGATTCTTGTGGTTTGGATCTGGAATGTCCCCCAAGTCTCATGTATTTGAATGTTATAGACTATGGGCCCATGCGCTGTGGGGAGTGTGGGGCCGAGTCTGGAGGGGTGGATTACAGGCACATAAACTGGATTACAGGCATGTAAGCTGGATTACAGGCGTGCAGTGGCGGCTTACCACACCTTCCACACCTGGATCCAGGAGAGGCTGATCATTGGGCTGAGACCTGGAAGGACATATAAGCTGCTCCCTGCCTTACTTGAGGACGAGTCTCAACCTGCCTTGACTTGGCTTCCTCTTCGTGATGTCGTGAGAAGCTGCCTCCATCTCGGCCTCCACCATGTGGTTCCATTGCTGCCAGCTGCCCTGAGTGGACTGTGACCTTCTGAAACTGTGAGTGGAAATAAACCTTTCCTCCCCTAAATCTATGAATGTTGGGTACTGAGTCACGGCAACAAGAAAGTAACTAAGACAACAATGAAGCCAGAAACTGGTCTTCTGTTTCTTGGGATTCTGGGCCCTAAAAACACACAGGAGAAATCAAAGGGGATCTCCATTTCCAGAAATAAAATGTGTGGGTCATCAGTCAGCCCCAAAAGGAATCCTGAGCAAAGGGTCACAGCCCATGGAAATGAAGGAATGATAATATCTAATATTCCCATTCATATCTTTCTTTTTTCTTTCCACAAGCTTGCAATAGGGCCGGAGATTTAGCTCAGGGGTAGAGGACTTGCCTAACCCAGGGCCTTGGGTTTGATGGTCAGCACCACAAAGAAAAGACGTCTGCGGACATTTCAGCGGGAGGTGGTGGCGGCGGCAGCGGTGGGGCACATTGTTTTGAATACAGCCTTCATTATGGAGCCTCCCTGGCAGAGCTGCTGCACGTGGAGAAGAGTGGAGAGGACCACACAAGCAGCACCACGTGAGCACCAGGACGCATTTGCGTACCTTTAAAGCAGTGCTGGGAATTCTTAGGAATATGAGGTAAAAGGAGCCAACCAGAGATGAGAACTTCCGGCTGACCCTGTCGTGGGTAGACATCAGTATTAAGGAAAGGATGGCCCTTGGCAGATAAAGATGGAGAACAATCAAAGGTTTGCTTATTTTTTAACTTTTAAAAAAGATTAATATTCACATAAAAAGCATGTATAAGCATATGGCCTGATATATTTTCACAAAGTGTGCATACCCACAAAAACAGCATCTAAGCAGGGAATACTCCTAGCACCTCTGGCAACCTCCTGCCCGCTTCTCTGCCATTATCCACCCAAAGGTGAGCACCATCCTGACTTTTAGATTAATCCTGTTGGGTTTTCTATGTTATATATCGATAAATAGAATTAAGAGTGTGCATTTTATGTCTTAGCTTTGATACCAACATGGCACAATATACTTATCCAACTGTATGGTAGCAGGGGATGTGGGTAGGTTATAGATTTGGGGCTATAACCTAGTTTTCCTCACAATACTTCTGATAGGAAATGTATAGATTCTTTCCCTATCATCAAACAGTTACCCAGATCTCCAGCACCAACTGGGTACGTGTCCTACAGCTCAGTTCCGACACTGACTGTCCAGAATGTCAGGTGCCATGGATTTAGCAGTTTAACTGTCCTTACTTCAGTCACTAGTCAAGTATATTATATACTTACAGGAACCACACATGTCTCACTTGGCTACACAGTTGGGGGCTCCCACAACTTCCACTCCCTTTGAGGTTCAATAATTTGCTAAGGAACTCACAGGCCTCAGGATGTAACTTTATTACTGCTACCAGTTTATTATAAAAGATATGATTCTGGAGCAGTGGATGTAAGAAATGCACAGTGAAGGGAAAGCAGCATGTGTGGAGAGCCCACGCCCTCTCAGGACACATCACCACCCAGCATCGGGGCGTGTTCACCAGCCTCCAACAACCACCCCATTGTTTAGGCATTTTCAATGGAGGCTTCAATACACAGTCCTGACTGACCGAGCCATTGGCCAACGGTGATCGGGCTCAATCTCCAGGCCTCCTCCCCTTCCTGTAAGTCTAAGGTAGGGTGAAAACTTCAATCACTGGATCCTACACGCATACAGTTGATTCCTCTGGCACCCAGCCCCATTCTAAAATCGCCTCAGAGCCCACCCAAAGCCATTATTAATCAAAGGAGGTGTGGTTGAATGCACTTTTATGCACAACAAAGATATTCCTATTTCTTGTCACTCAGGAAAGAAGAGTTTTAGACGCTCTAATTCAGAAAGTGAACAAAAATGAAATATATGTTCCTCTTGTATACAAAAAATAATTATGTGTATTATTTTTAAGAATATCCTAGCTTGTGTATTTTGTTAATCACATGCATACATTTCAGTTAGATATAAACCTAGAGGTAGAATTGTGGACTCTACTTTCAAAAGGAATTTGTGAGTGGTTAATATAACTTGCGCACACTGTAAAATTCAAAACAAAACATTAATGATCCTCAGATTAAAATATGTGTTTTAGACATGCCAACAGAACTTAACTACTGCTCTCAAATACGGTTCACCTTGTTTACCTTTTCTTTGTCAAAGAACTAAAACCCTATCTCTAAGTGACAGATTAAACGTTATTCCTGAACGGGCAGTCTACCGGACGTGCAGTTCTTACTTCTAGCTCCCCTGGAAGCTTGGGAGAAGCTGGCTACTGGGCATACTGGTGATGGCCTGGAGGGGGACTCCCGCAGCGGACATTCCACGCAGGCTCGGCAGGATAAGCGCTCTGCTGTCTTTGGACACCACGACATCCAGCTGACTGCTGGTGCTGAGTTCACATACATCCCCACCGACTTCACACCTGCTGGCTGCGTCCCCTTCTGATGGATGAGTGTGAAGCCTCCAACAGTGTCCGTAGATTCCTCTACTTCTTAAAATCCTACCAGTTTTTGTTTAATGTATTTTGATCCTCTGATATTAGGTACATGTATGTTAAGGACTGTAATGCCTTCTTAGGAAACTGAGCCCTTTGTCACTTCATGTGGTTCTTTGTGTCCCTGATAACATCATTTGCTCTCGTCTCTTCCACTTTCTTTTGATTAGTATTATTAGTGTATCTTTCCCCACTTACCTATGTGTATGTGTGTTATCGTGAATTAAACCAAGAGCCTCAAGTGAGGCAGGCAAGTAATTTATCGATGAGATGCATCCCCTTTATAAATTTTTGAGACAGTTTCTGACTTAGGTTGGCCAGGCTAGCCTTAAACTTGTGACTCTCCTGTCTCAGCCTCCCAAGTAGCTGGGATTACAGGCGTGTGCCACTACACACAAGATCCATTTCCTTTCAGTCTGTGTCTCTTTATATTTGAGGTGGCCTTCCTGCAGATAACACGTAACTTTTTGTCATCGCTGGGTGTGGAACCCAGGCCTCATGCATGCTAGACAGGTACTCTAAAACTGAGGATCACCCCAGCCCTGAGGTATCTTTCTGATGCACTCTGATAATTTCTTTTGGACCACTGACCTTTAGAGTTCACTGACAGAGCTGGATTAAATCTACCAAATGTGTTCTGTTTGTTTTCTGTGTTAATCTGACTGGGATAAGAGATGCCGAGAGTGTTGGTAAATATGTTTCTGTTTCCAGAAGAATCTGGTACCAAAATTAACAGTCTAAGGAAGCCGAGTGGTAACATGCTAGCTACTGAGGGCCCTGAGTGAACAAAGGGGAGAAAGAAAGGTGGATCTACCTCTCTCCTGGGGCGGGGCATCTACCTTCTCTAGCCCACAGATGATACGCCTCTAAATCCTCTGCCCTATGACTCCAGGACTCTAACAGCAGCCCCAGGTTCTCAGGCCTCTGCGCTCAGAGGGAGTTGCGCTATATCCGGTTCATCCAGGTTACATAGCAGGTGATACTGAGTTCTCCAACTGTTCCGTGAGGTTGTGTAATTTGTATCATGAAGAACAAGACACCCCTCCTCCCCTCAGGGCAGGGATGAAAAGCACATGGGCTTCACTTTCATTGCTCCCTGTCTTTTGAAGGAATGTATACTACTTCTATGTCACCTCTTCAAAAAGTTCCTTAAAAAAGAAGCCGTGTGAGCTGCGTATGGACCAAGCCTGTCTCATTTCTACTCATTTAGGGAAGAGCAGGTATAGAGGAACTGGGGACAGTGGGGCTTCAAATCCTTACATCTCCCAACTTTTGAAGATAGCTTTAAGATGGTAATGATGCTGCTTTGGCCATGTCCGATTATGTATTATTCACGTGTGATGCTAAGAACTGAACATGCCTGTTATTTTAACCCACTTGTACTCCTCATGGCTCAGATCACAGCTTAATAAAAAACCTAAATCAAGAGATTCTGCTGTCCCTCTGCCCTCTAGGAAACAGCTCATGGTTCCCAGTGAGCAGGCTGAGGTCTGGTTGTAGTTTACATTTCAGTAGTGCATACAGATGATTCTTCTGCTATGCCTACTCTAAACTCTACTATTGTTCAAGCAAATTTACTCTCAACTCTCCAGTGAATTCACCAAAGATGTGTAATCCTCCTGCAACTGGCAGGGCTGAAGATTAAGCCACCCTGGGTAAGTGTGCCCCAAGGTTCAGCTGGCATGCTGGCGCTGACAGGCACTACAGCCACTGAGCGGGCTCCACAGCTCACACCCCCACTCCGGGTGTGGATCTATGGCCTTCGCTAGCATCCCTGCGTCCCGCTAGGGCGCTGTGGTGTGCACCCCTCTCAGGCTGAGTCACTGCGTTATGGGATCAGGGCTGTACATTTTACCCTTCTGCTACAGAGGAATCCTCGAGGACCTGGCCCCTGCGAGCAGCTGTCCTACTTTTTGAAAGGAAAGCTGAAGTAGGTGCCAGTAAAGAGTGTAAACAACCAGCATCAACTAACACAGTCATAAGCTTTGAAACTGCGGAGTCAAGTTTTGAATCAGGAGCCAAAATGGGTACAAACGAACCTAACTTTCAGCACCTCCAACGTGGAGACTGAGTAAGGGTTTAAGGCATGGTAGCGATATGGCCCCTCGGGTAACTATAGCAGCTGCCCAAACAGCCCCACAAAGACCTCCGCAGCATGTAGCAACAGCACCTTTTTGTCTTACACATCTCTGGCCACACTGGGCAGCTGGGCTGGTTTCATGTGTTCCTGCACATGTCTGGCATCACCCAACCTCCCTGGACTTGGCTAGAAAGACTCCCATCCTTCCAGCGTGGTGAGCCCCAACGCGTTTTCCTCATGACGATGGCGGAGGTGAAGGAGCAAGACTTTGCGAGTGCTGTCTGGGCTCCAGGAGGGCTCTATCTGATGATGTCCCTCAAACCAAAACATGCCAAGGCGTGTGGAGGTGCAGCCCTCCCTGCGCAGGCACACGGACATGGACACAGACCCAGAAAGGGATGAAGAATTTAACGCAGTGTACCCGATGGGACAGAGACCTGAAGATGTACTCCTGACTGACAAAGAAAGGAAATGAGCTAATAAACCATTAGAATACTGATTTTTAAAAAAAGTTTTTAAAAGAATGCCAGCCACTCTTAGGACTTAGAAGAGCCTGGAGTATTAGAGCTGAAACTAAATTCAGGGTCCTTAATCTTTCTAAGGTCTAGATTTTTCTTAAACATACGCGTAAACACTTCACTAGCATTCCAGGGAACAAGAGTTTGGATCTGGAATGTCCTCCTGGGGCCCATGTGTAAAACGCTGGCTCCATCTTGGCACTACGGGGAGGTGGCAGAACCTCCGAGAGCAGGGCCTGGGGAGGGTCTTCAGGTCAGGGAGGATACGCCCTTGAAGAACCTAGCGGAACACAGGCCCCTTCTCTTTGCTCTCTTTTGCTTCCCAGTCATGAGGTAAACGGTTTGGCTCCTCTGTCATTCTCACTATGCCCTGATGACTGCCATATCACAGTCCCCAAAGCAACAGGGCCAACCAACCATGGACTAGACTCTCCAAAACTGTGAGCAGTAATTAACCTATTATCACTATGACTTGATTATCACAGGTGTTCATTACAGCAATGGAAAATGATCTAACATACACAGACTCTGAAAACCATTTGGATTTCCAGCTCCCTGGAAATCCAAAAGCCTGGGGTTAAAACTGTACCCTTAGGAAATCTCACTGTTCCAGAGTCAGAAATTGAGGGGCACTGGCATTTCTTAGTGCTCAGAGATCTTCTAGCTGGTGTGAGAAATATCCAACAGATGACCTTCCAGGTGGACAGGCCAGACCACAGTCCAGGCCTAAGGACCTCCAATAGCACTCCTACGCGTGTGAGGCCCCTTCTCCCAACCCCGTGTGGGAGACCACCGTCTCCCTTCGCTCCTGCTCAGCACCAAGCCCAGCAGTCACCTGCGCTGCTTCCTGCACCTGCCACGTCGTCGCTCTTCCCTGCAACCCAGGCTGCCCACTCCGCCCCTTCCCAGGGACTCCACGTGAAGGCGGAGGGTAAAACGCCACTCCCGTCATCCTTGCAGGCTCCCTCTCCTCCCACGGCCAGCGGCCGCCCGAGGGCATGGGCTTCATTTTATTCCCCAGTGTGCGTTCAGCATCTTGCAGCAAGCCTGCAGAGCAGCCCGCACCGCAGTGGGCACGCCACACGGTAAGACCCATCCAGAGAACCCAGGGGACAAAATGCACCAGACTGTAAGAGACGGGTTGTTTCCACAGCTTAGTCTTGTAAAGAAGTCAGAGCCCTTCTGCTAATTTTCTAGATGAATAAGAATCTTAGTATTTAAGCCAGCTGTGGGGTGCAAATCTGTAATCCCAGTTCCCTGGGAGGCTGAGAGGCAGGAGGATTCCAAGTTCAAGCCCAGCCTGAGCAATTTAAGTAAAGTAAAAATAGTTTTTAAATGGGCAGGATAGTGCAAAGGTCCTCAATTCAATCCCCAGGACCCCCACTCCCACTAAATAAAAAGGCAGTTCATCAAATCACACTATAAGCATAGTTAATTTAGCCCTACGGGGGATTTTTAAAGTTTTTATTACGTACTAACATATCAGCTGGTGCAAATGGGAATTCCGTCGGAAGGAAAGCTCTGGAGGAGAGTTTGTAACTAGTGGACCAATAGGTACTGGTCCCTTTGGTCTCTCTGGACCCTTTACACGTAGATGCCAAAGGCTCAGCTTTGGACTAGTTGTGGCTTTCTTCTGCGTCATCAATCTAAAATTTGTAGCATCCTTTTTTTTTTTTTTTTTTTTTTTTTGGTTAAAGACAGGGACTTGCTTCTGTAGTCCAGGCTAGTCCTGAACTTGCCATACAGACTCACAGCACTCCTCCTGCCTCTGCCTACCAAGAGCTGGGCTCACAGGTGTGGGCCACCACGTCTGACTTACACTGTGCTGGGGATTCGAACCCAGGGTCTTGAACTTACTAGGCAAGCACTCTAACCACTGCTATTTTTCCAGCCCCAGGAGCATCTGATAAGACTGAATAGAGGTGGTAAGGCAGCTGTGAGGAAGTTATGGTCTCCTCATGAGCTATAACTGGTAGCAGCTCTGATTTTAGAGGTTAACAAGATTTGCTTTGGGTTTATGTGCCACTTTCCCAAGTCATTCTGAACAGAGACATACCTGTGCCGCCCTCTTTGCTGCAGCTTTTTATGACTAGGTACAGCGGGGAGAAAATCAGGCACAAAGGCATTCCCAGCATCGTCATTAGTGGTGGCTCTGTACAACAGATGTCACCTACGTATTAGGGCAGGCTGCTTAAATTGTCTCTTGCAAACATGAAGGCTCTTAAAACTACTATGTACTGAACATTGTCTGGAAAATTCCATCTTTGTGCAACACAGTCCTCCAGGAAAAGCAGCAGTTTGGAGTTAAAAGAATGAAAGAGAGATTCAAATGAAGGTATTCTGTGTCCATCAGGTGCGAGTTCAGCACGATTATGACAATGAGGTGGCCAAAGGACAGGACACTACGGCATGGCCAAGAAAGATATGCTCACCAGTAACAGAAGTCTAAATAGGTGCTAACTGAGAAGTGGGGCAGGGGTTCACCTCCTATCACGTGCACGCAAGCATCTCATTCACTCGTCACCTAAGGAGGACAGAGCCGGTGACAAGGAAGTAGAAATCTTGGGCATAATGGCAGGAAAGTGATTTCATCCACTCACCATCTGGGCAGCTTGGCCAGTCTTTTTTAGGCAAAGGGTTTCATCATTTTTAGGTACACAAAGCTTCAGTGTTCCCCACCTCCTTTTCCGAGTGTGACAGTAATACGTACATTTCTCCACTTTCTCTTCTAAAGACATGGCTACATCCTACTTTTAGTTTTGGGGTGTCCCTGCAGAAGTTACCACGCCTGCCATGAAAGGAACAGCTTCTGCTTCTATCTCAAGAGATAAAAGGTAGCTCTGAGGAGACCACCGAAGGTCAGCTGGCTGCAAGGGACTTAGACATTGCTCTAACAGTTTGGAAAGAAATTTGGTAATTTAATCAAGAACTAAAGACACTGCAGGCATTCTGACCCAAAAACTAATCTCTAGAAATCTACTCTTAATAGTTCAAAATAATAAAACAGTACGTGACAAAATGCATTTTTCTAATAGTAAAAGTGAAAGCAAACCCACATTTTTACATTGAGTTGTATTTAAGTATAAGCTACTTGACAAAGTATCGTTCAGCTATTAAAATTAGGAAGACCATGTAATAACACGCAGATATTTATGCTACATATTGAAATGAAAAAGAATGCAATATATATGTGACTTATATCCTTACAAAATACAAATGTTTCTCTTGCAGGGAGTTAAGCCATGAGGATAAAGCAGGCCTTAGCATGAAGCACAGGCACATCTGAACAGCGACCTTTTTCCTAAGCAGGTCTGGCTAGTGCACTCTACACTGATGCATCAAGCTCAAAACGGTATGCAGCTGGACACAAGAGATTCACTTTTAAATGCTAACTAGCACAATGTAAACAGCTGTAAAACTGAAACCTACTTTAATCTCAAATTTTATATTTAAAATTCGTATTTTACGTAAAACATAACAATAGTATTATGTATCTAATGAACTAAACGACAGCGGCGATGCTGCTGGGAACTGCTCTGTGCTCCTGTTTCCAGCTACTTCTTAGTAAACACTCCCACGGGAGAAACTGCAAGTCAGAGGCCACACAGGTGTCTTGCTAGCACGTATCTTCCCAAATCCTTTTCCATGCCACTTGTACCAACTCACACACCCACAGCCATGATTCAAGCCCTATACTCAATATGATCTCAAAAGCATCATAAAATTCTGTAACCAAAATAGTATCCTGTTGCTGCCTTGAAATTTCTTCCATTACACTGAGTCTGAATTTTTTATGTATTTATTAATTACCTATACTTGTTCTTGATCCATCTGCCTTATAAGAAATATAGTATACAAATTCTTTATAACTTAAAACTATACCTGAAAGTCAGAAAAGCTCATGTCTTTTTTAAGTAGCTATCATGTTTTTAAGCATACAGATGTTCATAAACTCAAAGATGCTTGTATTTTTGTGATTCCTTTCATTAGTTTATGCTTACCAAGGTTTTCTTCTTCTAGGGATCAGTTAAACATTTATCAGTTTCTCCCAAATATTTTCTTTATAATTAACCCAAAATTCATCAGAAATGTACACAGGATTTTAGCAGAGGAGAATCTCTGCTCTCCCCCTAATAGCTTGAGACTTTCTGAGCTTTTATTATCTACCTTTACCTGGTGTCTCTGATGGCTTTTTATCAAATGTTGCTTCCCATGTATTATTACAATCTCCTTGGAGGCTCTCTTTTCTGCCCCACCTACTGGTTATATCTGCGTATGCCTTAACCACTCTCATTTCAAATGCTGTGACTTAGAAACTCGCTCTTACGATTTATTTTATGGGGAATCTACTGTCATTATCTTAACAATACCCATCTCTTTAAAAAAATCTTTTTCAGGTGACCTCTATTTTTCTCAGGGTCTTTAAAAACAAATATTAAACTTCTTTAAAGGAACCTCACATAATATGAAGGGATTTGGGTCATGTTCCTAATTTAGTCATCCTGCCCAGGAAATACAGGAGTCTTCAATGCTCAGTTTTCTTCTGCTTTTCTTTTACTGTTGAGATTTCTTATTAAGATTAATTTTTAAATTAAATATGCATGTTCTAAACTGATTACCTGAAATATCTTCCAGTTAGATACGAATACCCCTTGAGCTCTCAAAGGATCAGGTAATTTCTTCTCCTGGGGCATGAATATGTGTGCCCGTATTAACTCTCATTATGTTGCCTCTCTTAGTTATTATGTATACAGAAAAAACTATGATACAGTACACTCAAGACTAGAGGAAACATTCCATGGGCATTCTGGACGAAAGGGACAGGAGGAGAGTCCTGACTGAACAGGACCACGGGTCCGAGCAGCTCATCTATGCTCCACAGTAGACAAAGATACTTAGGGTATCCAACTCTGTTAATGGTTATGCAGTGTAATATGCCTGCAACTAAGCAGAGCTCAAAGTTTAATGTTCTGCAACAGAATGTACCTTTTCTCCTGATGTCTTGGGTTCATGTTAAAGGCCAGGTCAAACGCTTCCTCAAGTATTTAGGTTTTGCCTTCTTTGGACCAGCTGAGACAAGTCTGAGCTACTTTGGCTCTCTGATATAAAGGCCACCAAAGAACACATTTTCTCCCAGCAGAAAGGATCCACCTGGAAGCCTAACACTGTATTGCAGGGATTATCTTGCATAATTCCCTTGGCTAATTTTGTTTCTGGTTAACTCATTTTCTGTCAGATTTGGATGTCATACTGGGGACATCTCTGAGCCATTCTTTGGACAACTACAGGCATACTATTTGTAATACTGAATATATCAATGGCATCATTGCTTTATTTACTAAATAGGTACAAGAATTACATTCTAATTTTTTTTTGAGATAGGGTCTCACTCTGTAGTCCAGGCTGGCCCTGAAGTCATGGCAATCCTCCTGCCTCAGCCTCGCAAGAGCTGTGATTACAGGTATGTGCCACCACCCCCAGCTCTGTGGAGCTGGGGAATTAGGGCTGTGAGCTTGCTAGGCAAGCATTCTAACTGCTGTGCTATATCCCTCCAGCCCCAAATATATATATTTTAAATGTCTTCCCAGACATCTCTTCACCACAGAAAATATATGGTGCTTTTATTATCCTCACTTAGGAAAAACTGAGTCTCCTAAATGCAGAGCACATTGCTAAAGTGATGTGACATTTTTAAAAAATAATGCAGTCACCATGGCAAATCAGAGAAGGTATTTTACAGTTAACAGTAGTTTTCAATCCTGGATATTTGTAAGTTGATGTAAATTGATATAAATATGGAGCCAAATGGACAGACATTTTCCATATCTCTCAATCTGCATTTGAACTTTCTAACTGGAGTTTCAGCAAATTTCAGCTCTATCTTGATTAAGTACTTGATTGCAGTCAGTGTTGGTTTTTTTCAACACTTTGCTCAAGTTCCACTTCAGACACATAGCGATCAACACCTGTACCAAGTCTCCCGCACCCCTCCACTGAGTGCTTTCTGGAGGATACTCACAGGACCGCCATCATGCCTCTGTTGCGGGAGGGCACAGCACGGACCAATCAGATCTGAACTCTGTAGAGCTGGACATTCCATGTGGGATAGGCAGGAGTCCAATGATGAATCTTTCAACCAGTAAACCAATTCTTTTGAAGACTCTTAAAGGAGCTGAGCCGCACGGGGTTTCTTGAGAATGCTGGACAGAGAGCTCTCCAGCCAGACTGAACTTCGAAATCATCTTTCAGCACTTGGCACATCGATCAATAGCATTGTGAATATTTATGATTAGTTTTCTAGAGTTTCACCTTTACACAACTATCCCCACAAGCAGCTCTTTTCTCTCACTGCCCCGTCCAAGTGCAGCCCCATTCCCTTTAGTCACTTTTATTTTCCTCCTGTTAACAGCAACGTTCAGATGGTTGACAGCCAACAACTTGTTCTGCTCTGTCCACTCCCACGATCTTCCCGGTACCCACTACTACTGCTTGCTCACTGGTACATGTAAGCTCCAATTACTTGGCTCAGGTGGTGCTGGAGACTGACCCCACCGCTTCAGACGTGCCAAGTGCACATCCTACCACTAGCCCCAATCACCTTTTTACTTCATCTCAACTTCGAGTGTTTTAAAACTTCCTAGCTGGGCCTTGTAAATCGGCTTCCTATGGTTCCAGAGGGTAGCCCGCTCCACTTTCACCCCTTCTCCACCTCTCCTGGCGCGTTCACTGACTCTCCCCAGGGCGGCAGCTCCCGTGATCAATCTTCGCTCATTCACTCCCTAGGAATTCCACCCACACCCACAACTGTCTCCCAGCTGGATGACACAGCCTTGGCTTGCTCGTGAGATTCAAACCCGCACAGCTGCCTAATGACTTCCCCAATCTTCCCGACATTACGATCTCTCTCTTCAAACCACCTTTCCTTCTGTAGTCACCAAACTCCTCACCTTTTTTTGTTTGTTTGTTTGTTTGAGACAGGGTCTCGCTCTGTAGCCCCAGCTGGCTTTGGACTCAGGGCAATGCTCCTGCCTCAGCTTCCCAAGTGCTGGGATTCCAGGCATGTGCCACTGCGCCAAGCATATGTGATGCTGGGGAATCAAACTCGGGTACTTAGCCCTTGACTCAGAATGCTTGCTAGGCAAGTGCTTTAACGGCTAAGCCGTGCCTCCAACCCCTCCGCACCTTGCATTCTAACTCCATGTTACAGTTTAGATCTAAACGATTTAGCATTCTAACTCCATGTTACAGTTTAGATCTAAACGATTTAGCATTCTAACTCCATGTTACAGTTTAGATCTAAAACGATTTAGATCCAAAGTCTCCCATTTGGAAGATGAGTGAGCCACGGGGGTAACTTCAGTGGATTCACCCACTGATGATTTCATGTACTGTCGGAAGTTGGCCTGGCTCGAGGGCTGGCCCCTGGAATGTAGCCGGAAAGGGTGTGTTCTTGTCCCCAGCTCCTTCCTTCTCTCTCTTCTTTCTGGCCGTCCTTCACTCAACGCTTTCCACCACACCGTTTCTGCCTTGATGCCAGCCAACTATGTACTCAATCTTCCACTAAAAACTGTGAGCCAAAACAAGCTTGTCCTCTTAAGCCGTGGGTGTCAGACATTGTGACTGGTGACAGGAAAGCGACTAGGACACTTGTAAAGGCAGGACTGATTTCACGGCTTTTCCTTCCTCGCTCTGCTGCCCATCCCGGCCTCTCCCAGTCCCGGCCTCTAAGAGAGCTGGACCTGGTTGGCTGGAGACCTGGAGGAGCCCATGACGTCTTGAAAGTATTGAGCCCCTTACTGGCTTGCCGCCCAAATCCCGTAGCGTGACTCCAAGCCCTCGCTGGCCCAGGGCAGCCTATGCCCTGCCCTCTCTACAGCTTTCCGCACATTCGCACATTCCTCAGGCTGAGCGCCTCACTGGCACTCTTCTACCCAGGCCGCGTCCCTAGTCCTCCACTGGGGACGCTGCTTACCTGCCAAGGCCTTGTTTAAGCATGCGTCTCCTCCCCTGCTGTCTCTTACTGTTCCTTCCAGATTTCGGTGAAAGAGATTTAGTGCTCCGTGCTCCCCCAGCACCTGATCCAAACCTCTGCAGCAAACAAATGAACGGCCCAGTTAGCAGCACACTTGTCTCTATCCACAAGCTAAACTCCCAGAAGGTGAGGCTGTGGAAAACCATTTTATTTCCAACAACTTCCCAGGAAACGGTAGCCTTTCCACGAACACCGAAAAGACCTTTTGTTTATGCATGCAGAGACTATGTCTGCCCTAAAACACTCCAAAGTCTGCTAATTTTATTTTAAAATGCTTTTTAAAAATTGCAGTAGCACCATTACATCCCTTGTCTCCTTCCTGACCTTCCACGCTGATCCTGCTTCTGCCCCATGCTGACTCCTGCAAGTGAGCCTGCACTGTCCTCATGTCCCACCTCCCTCTTTCCTAGAGGTGAGATTCAGTTTCTGAGACCTTCTTCCTCTTCCTCCAGACCCTACAGGGCGAGCTGTGCTCTGCTGGTGGTGCAGCCTCGTGGGCTACACAGACACTGACCTTAAGGCCCGTTAATAATGAGACTTCACAGAGCACCTACCAGAAATCCCTTAACTTGCAAGCAAGAACACTGACTCTCAAAAGAGGAGAGCACACTGAACCAAGGTCGCGCAGGCAGCTGGGAGCCGGCGCTTTCTCACTGTGCACTGCCTCTGGAAAGGCAGCCTTGCACGCCAGGGTCCTGTGGGCCCTGTCTTATCCAGGGCCTGCAGTCACTGTTTCAATTTTTGATTGTTCAGTGTATGATTTTTCTGTTTTCTAAGTAAGTTTTCATGTATTATAAATAATGCAGAAAGATAATACCTCATATATGGGAACTAAACACTGTTCCTTATTTTTCCAGATAATTGTAAAATAATAACCACCTGGGAAAAAAATCAGGTAGAATTTTCTGCACCATAATGTTTCCAGTATCACTGGGTTTGATTAACACAGGGGAAAAAGCTGCAATGAGAAAGGAAAGAGGGTTATTTACACCCTGGTTTGTTTGTACATCTTCAAAGCAGCAGTAATGCTGCACAATTTCAATGATTGTCACAAAATTGGTAGTTCTCAGCAGCACCTAAGATTCTCCATTGACCTGATTGTTCCTGGAATTCATTATAAAAGAACGATAAGGATAATTTTCCTGGGATTACTGTCAAGCGTCTGATTGTGTAAGCAACAACCATTTTCAGGTGTTTTCATAGCATAAAAGCATGTGGCAAATGAAGCTGTGATTAGGAAGAAATCTATGAAATATGGTATATTCAAACATCTTCATGTGTGCCTCCATTAGCTCTGTCTTTTTCAAAATTAGAAAATCAAAGACGACAGAAAATAAATCTTTCAAGACTCACCTTTACTTAATGTTCCCATCCTCAAGCTCACGCAGATGTTTTACTTCCGCTTATTGGCAGGTGTACTTTTCTTTAAAAAAAAAAAAAAAGGTGAATCACGTAAGCAACACATGAGCCATTTCTACACAAAATGTTGTTCCCCAAACGTAGAAGTATATCTGGTTACAAAATAGCAGCACAATGATGCCTAATCTAAGCTTAGGTGTTCTACCTGTCATGTGACGTGTCCCCTGCACTCCCTAGCGAACACCTGGGAGCACAGAGGTTTGAGCTGCACCCCTCCAGAAGCAACCCCCCTTTTAATTCTCCTCCTTCTGTGTCTGCCTGATGCTTCCTTGGAATTAAAAGTACACACACTCCAGTGACTGTTGGGGCCCTCAGGGCCCGAGAGCCTCAGCATTGCAGACCTTGGCCAAGTTCCTTTAAATCACGTGTTGCTTTGCTTGTTTACTGTTTGAAATTCCAGGTGTTGCTTGATTACTAAATTTAAGTCATGTGTTGTTTTACTTGTTTTCCGTTTGAAATTTGGATCAGGTGTGGAAACACGGGACTGTTAACTAGCGGGAAGGCAAGGAGGGTGTGAAAGGAGGGATGTGGATAACAAAGTGGCTTTTGCAGCGTCCCTTGCAAGAGCAGCATTTTTCAATCCACACTTCCCCTCTCGCGTTCTTGTTGTCTGACTGAGCAGGCTCAGTCAAGTGACCAAAAGAATGAGAATGCCCTAAGAATGTTCAGCTAGGACACCGCACAGGTGATAGCCTGTTTTGCTCCCATGTGACACCTGAAGTCTCCGAGCACCTTCTCACTGCTGTCTGCCGCTTGCTGGTGCTGCGAGTTGCAATCATCTGGTCAAGGCATTGTCCAATTTCTCCACTTAATGATTACTGGGATTTATTTTTCTACTATTAACATACAATCTACAGTGAGACTTTAGAACCCTACAGGTACACTGTTACTCCTCAAAAATTTCCCTGGGGAAAGTCGACCAATAGGTACTAAGTCACACGCAGGTAAGAGAAGTAGGTTCTGGTGCTCTGTGCACAGGAGGAAAGCCAGAAGAAAGGTCTTGAGTATTTTCACCACACGCTTGACAAGCTGTGTTTACCTTGATCTGAATACAAAATATTGTGTACATGAACTGAAATGCTACATGTGTTCCATAAATATGCTCCATCCACACATTCTTCTTAAAAAGTCATAACAACACAAACAAAACTAACTGCATATTGAAATTTAGTACATGACAAAGAGCTCAGAAGTCTCAGAAGAAAAGGTGTTAGATGTTATAAGACAACAGCCAAATGGAAAAAAGTCAAAATTGGACTTTTACACAATGCATCACAATAAATTCTCAAGTGTTAGAAAAGATGCCCTTGACCAGTCTGTCAGTATGCCGACTCCAATGGTGAGAATGCAAACTGCCCAACCACCTGGAGAGGAACTGGAGACATTCACAGCATCACATGTGCAGACACCCTCTGACCCAACACTCTAAGACTTCCTCAAGTACACACTGAAAGAAACCAGAGAATTATATCATGTAACTCTCGCAACATCATTTACAACAGCAAAAGACTAGAAACAACTGGAAAGTCCATCAGTAGGAGCTAGCTGACAAATTGCAGCTTATGTATACAGTGAAGTGAGTGATAACCTGGAAATGTTGGTAGGAGAGAAAGTAAAAAAATGAATGTGCAAACTATAGTTTCATTTGTACTGAGAAAACACCCATTTATATACACTCCCATATATATGTGTGTGCACACGTCAGCAAAAGGATCAAAAGGTCGGCGACAGTGTCCAGAAAACCCTGTCATCAGACCCGCCTTATAGTGGTTTCCTATTACCCTCGTCCATCCCACTACTCAGCTTGGGAAGTGGTCCTAGAATTCCCATAACGACACACAGCCCCTGCACCCAGATGTAAAACAAAACAAAACAGAACAAAAAAATGCATTTAAATACAAGATCTGAGTGGGATAAAAGTGAAAAACAGAAGTTATAAAGGAAAATGACTGCATGAAACAGTTAAAGTCTGTTTCACTACGGAAACCGGAGTCAAATTTTTAAAATCAAGCAATAAACTGAGAAAATACCTGTATTACATATGCAAGGTGAGTTCATGTTTATTATCTGAAGAATTATTACAAAGAAATACACAAAAGATGAATGCTACTATAGCAAAAAGAAACGAATAGCAACTCAGAGAAAAAAATCTAAATAACTACTAAGTATATAGGAATGAGCTATCTCACGAATCACCAGACACACAACTGAAATAGAACATGCCGTGCACCTGGTGGT
Organism: Ctenodactylus gundi; assembly: GCA_004027205.1. Classification (NCBI taxonomy): domain Eukaryota; kingdom Metazoa; phylum Chordata; class Mammalia; order Rodentia; family Ctenodactylidae; genus Ctenodactylus; species Ctenodactylus gundi. The sequence continues at coordinate 83,219 of PVKB01001145.1, read as the reverse complement.
ATGGGCGTGGTCCGAGCCATGAAAGGAGGCAAAGGCTCAATGCTGGCAAGGGTTAGGGAAAGGGGGGTCCTTACGCCCTCCTGGAGATGCATAAGCAGGCTACTTTTAGACTTTTTTTTTTAGACAGGGTCTCACTCTGTTGCCCAGGCTGGCCTTAGACTCAAGGCAATCCTCCTGCCTCAGCCTCACAAGTACTGGAAATTACAAGTATGGATCGCATGCCTAGCCTTATGTGGTGCTGGGGAATTGACGTTAGGGCCTTGCGCTTTCAAGGCAAGTGCTGTAACAGCTATGCCATTGCTCCAGCGCCAAGCAGGCTGCTTTTAGAAACAGTAGAGTGTATTAAGGTAGAACCATCAACCTAAGTAAATCACCATTCAACTGTGCAAAGATACACGCTCAGTGAAATCCACGGACTGCTGGCCACAGTGCCAGACTGGAGCACCAGGCACACCAGTCAGGAAGTGAACTGCACCAGGGGCCACCACGGAAAGTCCTGCAGCACAGAAAATGGGAAATGCCATCATCTATGTAGCACCACCCACACATGTTTAAAATAGAAAGGCACAAAAATACTCCAGAAGACTACTACCACATTTTTAAATGGCTGAACCCGAGAGTTACACCTCAGGAAAGAAGGCAGCCAAACGCCTGGGGTCATTTGCACAGGGCCACCTCGAAGGCAGAGATGTGAAAAGCAAGACTGTGTGTAGGAGCCGCAGGTAAAACCAGCCTCTCCCCTCGTCCCAGACCTCCATCTTAAGGAGACAGGGAGGCCCTAAAAATTAGGTCTCATAAACACAAGGAGGGGAGGGTTGAGAGGCTTTCATTTGGCACCATCAAACTGGTTATTCCTGCCTGTACTATCGTCAAGAAAGGGGAGAGGAAAGAGCGCTTTAACCTCGGGATGAGCCGGGGAACAGGGGAATGTTACAAGTGCTGAGGATATCTACACAGACTTCCAAGCATGGTGCAGTGACTTACTCTCTGACCTGGGCAGAGGGCTAAGGAGGACTTTGTCAGAGAGGGAGGAAATGTCATCAAGAAAGGAGGGAGGAAGTCCCTCCCAGGAATCGTCAGAGTCGCGGGGACAGGGTCCCTTCACAGGCTCTTCTCCTCTTACAGGTCACGAACCGGGAGGGAGGAAGTCAGGCTTTGGTGACGCTGGCAGTGTAATCTTCGGCAGGGGTGGTGCATGGTCCCATTTTCAAGTCCCGCTCCTACTCCTGACATCCAGCACTCAGCCTTGCACGCGGTACAGAATAGGAGACAACTCAGTCTGTGAGTGACTGAGTTCATACGTGTCAAGGCAGAGATGAAAGTGTCCACAGAAAGCCACCCAGTGAGGGTTTGAGAAAGAGTCACCAGGGTTCCCTGATTCACTAAGGAAGGTTCCCTCCAGTCCTCTCTCCTCCGCAGTCCCAGCAACACCCAGGAAGGAGTAACCAAGAAGCCTTGGTACAGTGGTACAAGAAGCCTCAAAGCACAGTGTTTGGTGGTAGGTGCTCATCCCTGGCTTCCCGCACCGCCACCACCAGCGCAGAAAAGTCTACCGATAGCGAAGTACACGCTGGGACCAACAGTCCTGTAGAAATCAAATACCTGGTGGAATATGAAAAGAAACACAAAGAAACACTGCTTTGGATTTCAGCAAGGCAGATGCGGAGGTGTGGCCATCCTAAGGCATACTACACAATCCAAACTCAGGCCACACAAGGTCATGTCGGATAACAAGACATTTTTACTAGAAATTTGGGAAAAGAAATTTCTCCACTTTTTTATTCTTAAGAATTTTTAATATTGAAATAAAATTTCTAGAAACTAGAAAGTAATTATGGGACCCAAAACCACGGTGACACGGACGGCACAAACGGCTTCATCATGAGATCTGAGACACTTTCACATGACAGGGTGAAACATGCCAACATTTTCATTACTTTACACTGGAACATAATTAGTTTCAGGATATAAGTATTGATGGTGTTAATCCAAATGTAATCTTGGGATTTTACTGCTGAGATCAAAATGTCAGAGAATGATGATAGCCTAACTCATTTTTAAAAGTCAAAAATACACAAAGACAGCTTTGCTTTGCACTTCTTTTCACGTTACGGATCAAGTAATGAAAGGTCAACGTCAGGGTTAGGTCTTAATCTCACTAATGAATTTAAGACTTGGGAGGTTTACGAGCATACAGATCACACAGATCAAGGAAATAAAAGAGCGCTTGCAAATCAGAGATGAAAACTTATTTAGCCGACTTGTTTTTAACAAAGACAAAAGGAATTCAACAGGGGGCACTCAGAGAAGGGACATCAACCTGCAAAATGAGGAAGGGACTAAGGGAGGGAAGGACCAAGAAGCAGAACTGAAAGAAGATAAAATGAATCCACAGTTCCACACACCCTGCGCAAAAACAAAAAGTGGATCAAAAGAACAATCTAAACCTTCAAAACACCTAGGAAAAAGGCAAGAAGTGATTTTATTTCTTGGTTGTGGTGGTCATTATATGACTATGCACTCATCCATACTCATAAAGCATTAAAATGATGAATTTTAATGCATATAATTACACCTGTTTATACCTTATTTTTTTAAAATTATGAATGTTCAGAAGAGATTACTTTGATAAAACCTATTAACTCTGCCATCAGTCACCAAATGAAGCTGCACAAACCTGACTTTACTGAGTTCAGCTCTTTAACAGGTACTCTGACGTCACTGTAAGTGGCTTCAGGCATAAAACAGTATGTTCATCAATAAGTAGAAGAAAGAAAACACTGAGTTCTACAAAATTTAGAAACCAGAATTACATGACATTCAGAATCATTACGACTTCAAAAGGACATTCGCAGCCCTTGAAAACAACTTCCAAAGATCTAGTTTATTTTTCGGCCTTTGGGAACACAAATGTTTTTTCAAAATGGAACAGTAAGATGTAAACCAGCCGACCAAGGCCTTTCCCTCTTTTCATCGCTAACAATAAAGCTCCCGGTGCAAAAGCAAAGTGAAGCAGCCATCGTTTACGCACACACTCTGCACCTTGAGCAAGCCTGCTACTCACAGCAGCCTCTTGGGAAGGAACAGCAGCTCTAGGCCACCCCAGGCAACATTCTCCCCTATACCACTCTCTACAGGAAAGGCAAGATGGCATTCCAGAAATCTGTGCCCACAGGGGCATGGTCTCCCTCTTCGACTCACAGGCACACTGTGACCCATGTCCCAACGGCCCAGTGCTACCCACAGATGCACATGGCGCACGGCTGCGGCAGAGCTGGCAACAGACTCAAAATCCTGAAGTCGAGGAGTTCCGTGTTGAAGCCTGGGATGCAAATCTGAAATGCAATCCAGGATCCGACACGAGCTACGTCAAAGGCGATCACCATTAGAAATGGGTAAGTGGGCTTAAACTCATGTTAAACAAAACATGTGAAAGAGATGTGGGCTTTTTTTCTTCTGTAAAAATTAAGGAACACATTGTTTCTGGGAATCAAATAATCTTCCCTTTGAAGTCATAGTCTCACTCAGTCATTTAAGATAGTGTATCTGTAAGCGTACAAACTTGATGTCTTAGACACTTTGCTGCCACTGGAACACCTGACTGACACTCACAACTTAAAGGAAGAAAATGATCTGAGACCTGTATTCACGCATGGCTGGGCCCAGCTGTTCACCTAAGGGCAGGCTGGGAGCCAAGAGAGCAGCGAGCAGGCTGGGAGGGAAATAGACTCTTCCCACCACACCCAGAGTGACCCAATCTCCAAGCAGAGTCCTCCTCCACACGAACACAGCAGCCCCATGACCTCATAAACACATGCGACTTTGGGGACCTTTTACATTCAGACCGTGACACCTGGGGAAGTTGTCACATAGCTTCCGTTTCACATATTCATCTAGGGAAGCACAATAAACCACATAATCACAAAAATCTTGGGCACTCCAAATCAATCCACAATTTACATTTTCATTTTTTTCCCAAAGACTGAGCACAGGGTTTCACAATGAGCTACATCTTCATCCCATTTTTTAAGTTTTGACTTTGAGATAGAGTCAAACTTATAGTTGACATATTGCCCAATTTGGGCTTGAACTTGAGATCCTTCTGCCTCAGCCTCCCAGAGCACTGAGATTACGAGCCTGTGTCACCATACTCAGCTCAATCCACAATTTAACACAGATTTTCAATTTCACACAGAATCACTTATATGTCTAACATTATTAAACAATTTTACCAGGGAGTTCTTACATTGGATTAAAGTCTTCAGCTTTACACACATTTCTGTTAATAGACTTCTTGCCTGTATACTCCACGTTAAGACATACATGGAGGACTGAAGATACAGCTCGGTCAAGTGCCCGCCTAGCATGTGTGAGGTCCTGGGTTTGATTCCCAGTCCTGACAAAATACATACACAGGAGCTGGAGGAATAGCTCAGCAGTTAAGGCGCTTGTCTAACAAGCACTAAGTACCAACCTGGATTCCCCTATACCACACAAGCTGGGCACAGTGGCACATGCCGGTAATCCTAGTACTCAGGAGGCTAAAGCAGGAGGACGGCCATGAGTTCAAAGCCAATCTGAGCTACATAGTGAACTCAGAGCCAGTGGACGACAGAGCAAGACCCTGTCTTAAGAAAACACATACATATATGTGTTTGTGTGTGTGGAAATTCTCAGAACAAATGAAAATGAAGCTCTTAGACACAAAACTATAGTGTCTAATAAACAGCTTAGTGAATACTAAATGTTTAGCACATTTTAGTTCCAACGTGAAAAAGCTTACAGCAGTGATATCTGGTTTTTGGTGTGTTTTTTTTTCTTTTGAGATAGGGTCTCACTTTTATAGCCCAGGCTAATTCTGAATGCACTATGTAGCCCAGGCTGGCCTTGGACTCACGGCAATCCTCCTGCCTCAGCCTCCCAAGTGCTGGGATTACAGGTGTGCGCCACCATGCGCAGCTCTATTGTAGCAGTGATATTAACCCTCCACATAATTGTGGTAGACATTTTCCCCAGTTATGTAGACTTGTTTGTATTTGGGTGCACGGGAATTCCGCATTCCTATGGAATCTAATCTGTTTCCCAGAACCAGGTCCCTGCCTTTCACTCTGCGTATGTACAAACCAACTCAGAGAGGTTTTCTTTTCCTGACCTTTCCAGAGCTGGTATCAGAACCCAACTCTTCTTCCACTGCGGCCTCCAAGAGTGGCAAAGTAGCAACAAACAAGATCCGTGTAATTGACAAATGTTATCACGCCCCAGACACTCTAACATAATAGAGTTTTCATGTAACAGAAAACGCTTAACTTGCAGTAGGGAGTAGGGCTAGCCTGGCTGGGAGAGCCTTCACAGGGAAGAATTCAATCTGGGTCTTGATGTACAGACACTATGTGAACTGTTGTCCAGATGCACAAAGAAATATAACTATTAAATGTGTGCATGTTTGCAGGTGCTCACATATTCATACAGTCAGGACATACACAGACAGATCTGGAAACACACACAGGCATGCTTACCAGAGATCACTTCCGGAAGCAGGTATATGACTGGGTATATGCACAGGTGACTTTCCCTTTAGCTCTGTCAAGGATCGACCAATATTTTCTGTAAAAGGGCCAACAAGTAAATATTTTAGGTTTATATACCATACAAATTCTGCTACAACTACTCAATCCTACTGCTGGAGTACAAAGCAGGCACAGAAAAATCAGCATAGCTGTATTTTTATTCATTAACACTGAAATTTGAATTTCATATGCTTATCATGTGCCTGACTTACTACCACTCATTCAATTTTTTCAATTTAAAATGTAATCAAAATCCTAGCCCTTGGCCTGTACAAAAAAGACATACTAGGACAGACGTGGCTGAAGGACAATGACTCCTGAAGACCCACATGCGTGCGCTACTATGAAAACACTCATCGGTAACAACAAGGGACACGTATACACATACTGATGTGGAAACTGATGTAAAATACGTTTGGCATACAGATCCTCAATGCAATTGCCAAGAACATTACACAGCTACTGAGCCCTGCAGTGTGGTTAGTCTAAACTGGGATGTGCAGTAAAATTATAAACATTCAGTACAAAAAGAAAACCTTCCTTAATAATTTTATATTGGTTATATTTTAAAATAATTATAGGTAAACATATATATTCTTTTGAATCAGGGTCTCACTCTGTAGTCCACGTTAGTCCTGAACTCAGAATGGAGCCCAGGCTGGCCTTGGACTCATGGCAATCCTGTCTCAGCCTCCTGAGTGCTGGGATTACAGGCATGTGCCACCATGCCTGGCTTATGGTGCTGGGGAACTGAACTCGGGTACTTAGTGCTTGCTAGGCAAGTGCTTTAACTGCTGAGCCATTCCACAAGCCTCTGTTCTAAATATATCGAGTCACATAAAAATATTTTTATTTAGTCCAGTTTGTTTATTTTATGTAATGAAGCTACCAGGAAAGTCTGAATCACGGACACGGCCCCACCGCACTTCTATGCACAGTACTGCTCTATATACGTTCCTACTATTTGAATGATTTTGTAACAAGCTTCTATATTTCGGTAACGTTAATAATTTTGTGCCAAGGCCAATAACCAACAGCAACAGTCTGTAACACCTAGCTGCGACTTCAACACGACAGCCTGTCAGACAGGCCACACACCTCTCTTGGCAGTGCTGTTACAGGAGCACTTGCAGGAAAGCAGCACTTAGCTCTGCTCCCTTAACTCTTCCAGCCACTTGAAACTCCAAGCTTTCCGCTGCCCTTATCAATAAAAATGCACAAAACATCCAACTGAACAGCAAGCCGATAAACTTTATCGAAAGAGCCTCAAAATGAAATGGCCGCGCAGGAACAGCCTCACTACTGACAGCTACTCAAAGGCAGCCCGGGTCCTGACCCACCAACGTTGCGGTGGTGAGAGAAAGCAGCCATGCACGTTTTCTGTGAGAGCTCCTAAACACTCCTCAGAGTGTTTTTAAAAATTTGAATTTAATGTCAATCACACTTACCGTTCTCTTCCACCGCTAAACAAGATAAACTCAGCTGATCGAAGTACCCAGGACATTAGTAAAAGTTGAATAAACGTTAATGATTTTTAGAACTTTACTCTCACCTCCAAGTGGGATTATGTTCTAAAAAGTTCACAGCGCCTGGCACATATTTTTTAGACAAATATATATGGATGTATATCTTCACATGTATGCAAATAAATATTTATGTGCAATTTGAAATAGTACATAAATGCATACTTTTAAAATATTTTTCAAGGCCAGAGTTCGAATGCTACGAATGAATAAGTTTCTTCTATCTAATATCAGAAATCCTTTCCCTGTTTTCCAAAGCACTCTGGACATTCTTAATTTTTTAATTCATTTTTATATTTGTAAATACTTGAATTCCAAATTCCATAGCACATACAAACATACGGGGCGTGGGAAACCTGCGAGCATCTGGGCCCACCTCCTCGGAGGCTCGCCCCTTTCCTAGCTGCCCACTGCCTCTCTTTCTACCCTGCCATCACTCAGGACATTCTTAAGCACAAAATGAACATTTGGTAACTTCAGTTAACACAACTGCACATGCTCATTTCAGATCTCTTGTTCTGGAAGATTTTAAAATGAAGAGAAAACAGAGATAGGATGATACAACAATATGATACTCTCTTCTTACATTGAGAGGATTTTATGAGAAATTACTTAAGAACTCAATACCAAGAGGGTGAAGGATTGATGCCTTCAAATCGAGATCAACTATTTACCTTCAAGGTAGAAACTAATTATTAGATGCTAAACAACACATTTTTATAAAGTCTGAAGAGTTTGACGCTCATCCCTGAACCTCAGAAAATCAGTTACACGGACCACACCGCTTTGCACCTGTTTCTCAGAGTTGACCTCTTAGCACTGACAACCATAATGAGCCACCATCAGGCAATCACTATCTGCTACAGAACTGTTAAAAATATTCTACCTGGGGCTGGAGGAATAGCTCAGTGGTTAAAGCACTTGCCCAGCAAGTGCTAAGGACCTGAGTTCAAGTCCCTAGCACTACATAATCTTGGCATGGTGGCACACACCTGTAATCTCAGCACTCAGGAGACTGAGGTAGGAGGATTGCCATGGGTTCGAGGCCAGTGTGAGCTGCACTGTGAGCTCAGAACAAGCCTGCACTACAGAGAAATAACCTGTCTCAAAAAAAAAATAATATTCCACGCACTGCTTCCCCTGTGAGGCTCCTTCATTCCCTACCATAAGAAATTTAAGAGTTAAATGGCAGGAAATGTCTTTCCTTAGGAAAGGAGTGTGTTCTTAACAGAAAAATATAAACTGGTCTTTACAACCGGCTTGTAGGATGCTGGGAGCCAAGGCTGAGGTCCAACTCCAGGAACCTGGCTTTCCATCTGGATGGCTGGGTTTTAATTTTTCCCCATTTCTTAACTTACTTCTCTTTTATAAGGGCTTAATTTACAAGGCCGTGTTCTTACAGAACGCTGAAATTGCACCAACACATTTATTTATGAACTGCCTCACATTCTTGTGAAAAAAGGCAGAGAAAAAAGTGTACGTTTCTTTTACATTTCATGTAAGTCCGCCAGATCCGTGAGACACAACTGGCTTAAACGCATCGGATCGGGGCAGTCCACATGCAGGAAGCTAAGGACAGTTCGTGATTAATCTGAAGCAAAAAAATCATTCATTAAAATTAGTAACTCCATTTCTTACCTATGGAGTTAAATACAATCACACAGGGTATATTGAAAAGACAGAACATTGTCTATTTTTCTACTTGACATGGGTAAAGAGACACAATGATTTATGATCCATGCCCAAATGATATATCACATTTTTCATAAACAGAACACTTTAATGGCACCTGTACCTAGCCCAACTTTTATGTGAAGATGATTTCAAGAGGCACTGAAAACCCCAGGTTTTCTTTGACCGCCCCCCCGCTCCCAGCGTCTTCAGAAGCAATTTATAAGCCACCATTTCTGCTGCCCTTTTAATGTTTACAAATTGTCGAGAAGAGTTACTTCAAGGCAGTCTGCCAGCAGCAGCTCAATCGTATTATCCTAAAGAAATACTGCATTTAAGAAAATCAACTGTAAAGTACATGCATATAAGACTATTTAAATTTTTGTATGCAAATACTTTCAGTTCCAATATTTCAGAATACTTTACTTTTTAAAATAAGCATATAAAAATCATAATGCAGCAAAACAATCATCTCACGAATGATTCCATTATCCAAATCCTTGAATTAACTTACGTACAGCATCCAATGTGAATATATCCTTCACAGCTCAACAGTTAACTTTTTCTTTTGCTGTGTAATTAAATTTTTTACTCACTGAGATGCGTGGTTTTGTTTCTGAGACAGTCTCTCCTTCCCCTACGCAGGCTGTCCTAAACTCACTAAGCAGCCCCAGCTGGCTTTGAACGCAGTTTTCCTCCTGTCTCAGCCTCCTGAGTGCTGGGATTAGAGGCCTGCGCCACGCCTAGCTGAGTTACGTCATTTGAGTTACGTCATAGCTGAGTTAATTTTTTTCTTCACTTAGTGTATGTATGTATCTCTATCTTGGAGGCGACAATCTACTCCAAATATCTTATTTTTCTTCTATTACACTGCAATACATTTTTTAAAAACATACTGCACACCAAATGATAAGCTGCTTTCATTTAAGATGATACAGATCTTCTTAAGCAATTCTCATTCCATTGGAATGGTATATCTGGGTTGAATTCCAGTGAATTATGTTTTGGGGCACGTTTATAAAATTCTCATTTCAGTTTATATCACCCTTTCAATACTCTGCCTAATTTTCTATATGCTGACAAGATCAAATTGCCTTTTGTATTTAATATTTTATTTTCAAAAACTTTACAATAAAGCTCCAATATTAGTTTATTTCACAAATTGGGCATTTTAGGTTAATAATTTTCAAGTCAAACTTTTAAATGTGTTTTTTTTTTTTTTTTCCTGAGACAGCATCTCACTTTATAATCCTGACTAGTACTGAACTATATAGCCTAGACTGGTCTTGTACTCACAACACTTTTGCTTCAGCCTCCTGGCTGCTAAAATTACAGGCATGTGCCCCCACGCCCAGTTTATATGGTGCTGGGGAATTGAACCCAAGACCTTGCGCTTAGTAGGGAAGCACTTCAACCACTGAGCTACGACCCCAGCCCTATATTGTGGTCTAAGACTTATTTTATGCTACAGATGGAGCTCAGCAGTAGAGTTCTTGCTTAGCACGTGTAGGGTTTGGGGCATGAGTGAAACAAATTCATTTCTCTGAGAAAATCTAACGAAGTGGCAACTGTCAGCAATCAGGTTCTCCTCCTGAAACTCACGGACTGAGCTGTATAACTAAATTGTTCTATATTAGGCTTTTTAATGTAAGTTATTGAGCCAATAATTAATTTGCTTAGCCTCCACTAATACTGTTGCTGGTCTGTCAGGAGAACACCAGCACACCACTTCCTTTCAAGCACCACATTCCACCCAGAATGCAGTTCCTCTATATAAACACCTGGTAAGGATCTCCCTGACATTAGCAGTACATACACAAAAAGACAACAATGGGCACATTATTCTCTAAATATTGTCCTTGTTATTCCTAAAATATACTGTAACTTCATTAATACATGCAATAACCTCACAATCAATTTGCTAAAATACCCAAAGCTGGAGTTACTAAGTGATGTGAATAATCCAGTTACCTAGCTCAGATGTAAAAACTGTTACATTTCTTGACAGTTATAAATCTATTTTTTAAGTATACGTTCAACAAAACTAACTTAGGGAACAGGGGAAAAAACCTACATGAAAATCACTGAACCCTTAGATTTGGAAAAAGTGACAGAATGTGAGAAAAAAGTTATTAAAATATTTAAAAAGCTGTATGTAGCCATTCTATTCTAATTAAGGGTGGCAATAGGTTAGAATATTTAGAATAATCATCTCATACAAAATAATTGAAATGTGGTTTTGCTTAAAATGCAAAGGAGTTTTTTTTTTCCTATAAGAGACATCTAACATCTAATGACTTGAAAAACATGCTAACGACCCTGTTTGAATGGAAATGCCACTGTATTTTTTTAAAGTTTTAAAACGCACAAGAAAGCTTGTTCTACAGAATTTGAGATTGTACTTATATGTGCTGCTGTTTGCCCCACGCCATCTGTCACCCTACAGGGTGAGAACAGTACACGTGGGACCCGCGGCACGGCCTGTAATCCCAGCACTGAAGGAGGCTGAGGCAGGAGGTTCACAAAGTCTATCCAGCCCAGGCAAAGTGATGATTGAGCAAGGCCCTGTTTTAAAATCAAAAATAAAACAGGATAGGGACGTAGCTCAGCACAAAGACATTAGGTCCAATCTCCGGTACTACAAAAACTAAACACCAAACCAGAACATACACGGATATAAATTTCTAGCTGAAGCTTACAATCCTACGCAAAGAACTATGACATACTACATAATTTTCATGCTTTTGCTCCCTATTATAACCGGTTTTTCTCTACTGTGACAACAGAAACTAACATTATAATGTTAACTAACATTATAACTGCCAAAGGGGAGTTTTTTTGTTTTTACGTCATCTAATTGGACTTCATTATTATAATTATTTGGACAAAGAAATTGAACTCTTATCCATTATCCTTAGATTGTACCAAAAATCATGTCATTTAAAAATATATTCTTAGGTTAGAATTATCATTGCCAGAAAATAATAAACTATTTTCAACCTAAAATATCTGTATCAGGAGACGCTGGATCAGGTTTTTTTTTTTTTTAAGAGTAAACTGTAAGAATTTTACACTTGTGAATAAAACACGAAATAATTTGTGTCACACAAAAGAAACAAAGTCTTATAAATACAAGTGTAAAATTCAAAAGAAAGTTTAAGTGATTGAAATAAACCCTGAAAACAGTAAGGCTTCGTGGCAGACTGAAACGACCAGGTCTCAGAGACTGGTGAGCTGACCCAAGTTTACAACGAGCTTGCCACTCTGCCTCTGTAGCGGCTGCCTTTTCTTTGCACTCCCAAACTGTGCTACAAAATACTAGCACTCTGACATAACTCTTTATCCCCCGACAACTGCAAAGATATTTTACAGCTACTTGCACAACACAGAAATGTTACTGAATTCTTTCACAACTATTTCAACTAAGCACAAATGCAGCACGCGTCTCATTTCCTAAAGACACTTCTGTCTTGAATGCCAAGCAGAAAGTTCGATTTTCAAACACAGTCGTGAGGAAATTTAGATTACTCTGGAATCTGTCACCACAGAAAGACAAAAATCCCCCTCCCAGCACTGCTGGCTTTCCTCCACAAAGCCATTCTGCCAGAGGATTCTGGGCCCCTCCCAGGGCCCTTTCACTGACCTGACAACAGCAAATCTTTGGAAGGTGCCTTCTTCAGACTTACTTTGCCAAATGTTGTGGTCCCATAGGTTGACTAGTGCGTCAAAGATGTTCAGGAAACATCAGAGTTTCGTCAAAAAGTCCAGAGGGCCTATGGGATCTTTGTCTAGGAAAATCTGCTACCGCCTGTCTCAAGTTTTTAGAGGTGTTAATGTGAAACTACAAAACCTGTACTGAGAATAAAGCCAGGCGCCACACCACACCATCACCATGCCCTTTCCTGTGTACCCAATGGCAGCAACCATGGAATATGGAGAGACCCCCCCACCTCCGCCAGGGGCAGCAGACAACGCACAGCGCCTGTGAGAGCAGGCAACTGGGAGGGTGGAGGGCAGGAGAAGGGAAACCCCCCCCCCCCTCTCTCTCTCTCTCTCTGTTCCCTGAGAGCGCTTGACACCCCCCGGCACTGTGTTTAAGTGGGGTTGAAGGGAGCAACAACAGAACATATCTGAGAAACAGACTTCCAACTTAGTCGGCAATATTTAAAAACCTACTAAATAAAAATTGCCACTCAGACTATGGGCAAGCAATAATCTCAAAATCAATTCAATACAAAGCTCCAATGGAATGCAGATCAAACCTACCTACACCTCCAGAACACATCTATTTTCACAACTATGCGCTCCTCTGACTAGCGTGCTCAGCGCTTATGTCTCACATATTTTCGAGCGAGACTCAAATAATGAAAGGGAGAAAGGCTGAAGACTGCAGGTTCCTCCCCACCACCCCAGAACTGTGCTCTGCTGAAGAAAGAATACTACTTGGGTTATTCCTAAGCAGTCAGAAAGTATCTCTGCAGAGATGCTTCAGAAATGAAAAAGGTACTTTTTAAAACTGAAAGATGGGAGACGTTCAGATGTATATGCACTTGTGGCAGGACCCGATATGGCTAAAAAACAAACTAAGCAACAACTTCTTGTTTAAGCACCAGTAGACTGCTACACTGAAGTCACATAAATGATGTGAGATGAAATGTACAGCTTGAAAACAGCAAATAATATGGACCTGGAAAAATCACTTGTGAACACCTCACCTAGGACAGCGTATCAACATGGAGATTAGGACTGTGATTTAATGTGTGAAATGTGCTTGAACTTAAAAACAATGGCTAACAAGTGATTTATATTCATAAACGTTATTCGGCTATTTTTACTTACCTTGCGCTTAAGTTTAACATGGCTTTCTGCTGACTTTTACTTAATCAACTAAACAAACCAATCGAAATCCAAATGAAAAGCCAAACTGGAGTTTTGAAAAGATCCCAGTAGGTGCTGAAGTACACACACAGGACTTTCTTAGTGCGGCATTAATTTAGGAAAAGTAGGTGAGTCCAGTGCAGAAGAGGATGAAGGCCCCTCAGGTGTCGCCAGTTCAGACCTGTGAAGCAGCACCACATCAAAATGGCAGCAGCACCAAATTGGTAAACCCAAGAGCTGATGTCGACGAACACTTCGTATGACTTTACATGTGTTCTGCAGTATGTACTAATACTGCTCAAACCATCGCTTTCTACCCACAGGTGACCACATGGCTTTTTCTCCTGAAGAAAAGGCAGGTTCGTTGCAAAAATTACACTGAAATGAACACTGACTGAAACAAGACAAAAACCACAGAGGAGGTTCCAGCCACAGGGATGGAGCCAAACAGAAGAAAGGATAGAGAACACGGTTCACGACTTTAAGACCCGCAGTCTGGTTAAACTTCCGTAATTTTCATAGTCCTGTTTCTTTTTTTTAAAACACAGAAAACCCTGCTTAAGAGGGTATTCTTTTCTTTCTCCTATTCCAGTTTCCAGGAACATTTGAAAGACGTATCTTCACCTCCCCGCTATCGTGACAGGTTTTGTACACTGCAAGACTGTTTTCAAAACTGAGCCCACATGCTCTGCACACTTCTTTTGTCTTTACCCCTTTGTCTGTTCAGCATCTGGTGGAGTTTACAATGTCTCATTTCTGCTTAGCCACGCAGGTAAATTTGCAAATAAAATATGAAAAAGGTTTTTCTCTTTTAAATTAGTGTGTCCACGATCTGGTATTTTCCAAAAGAAACCATTTCCCCCTGATTTTTGTGTTCACATTTTTTGCCGCCGCCCTGCGTTCACTTTTAATATTCCCCCGAACAAGTTATTTTCCAACAACCAGTAAGACCTACTGCCAACAACTAGAAATACTAGAGATTTTTTTTCCCCCCGCTATCTCCTTTTGGGCCACAGAGAGTGAAGGGTGAAAAGGAGACAGAAAGAGAAATAAAGAACTTGACAGTTGTAAACTGAACATGAAACATTTTAGCAAATCAAAATTCACCGTCTCCTCCCTGCTCAACCGCCAAGCCCACAGACTAAAAACAGAATACTCACAGCCTGCCATCTGTGTGCGCGTCAGTACCTCTGCATGTGTTCTCCCTCCCCTGGATTTGGATACTCTGAGCTAGTGTGGAAGTGTCCGTTGGGTCGCGCACAAAATGATGCTTAAGGATCTAAAGATGCATAAATTAAGGAGTCCCACAATGGCGGCGCACGGGCATTGTAACTCTTCTCTTTATGCGCTCTTATGGTGGGACCCAAGAGCCATTTTTTTTTAACACTTTAGTTGAGAGGAGAGCCAGCGGCTGGCTGCTAGAGAAATCCGCCCCGAAGGCCCACCCCCTGCCTAACCTGGCGGCAGGACGCCCCCTCCGCAACGGCACTGGACCCTGCTCCCAAGTCACTTGAGGGGAACGCGGGTCTGCAGCACGGGGCCAAGCGCGGAGCCCCTCACGTCCAAACGGGACGCCGCAGCCCGCGATCCTGCTCCCGGCGCTCCAGGGCTGGGGTCACCGGCGCGGGGCGGGGGTCTTTTCCAACAGACCCCAACTGCGCCCCGTGCCTTTCCCGCCTCCCTCGGAGGAGGGGGGCGCGAGAACACGCTGCCCGTGACCATTGTGCGCTCGCTCGGGAGGTTGCTCCGCCCCCCGAGTCTGTCGTAACCCGGCGCCGGGCTGAAATAACCCCCGATCCCGCGGCTCGGGCGCCCGCCGCGCCGCCGCCTTCCCGCGCTGCGCCCGCGGCCGCCCGCCGCGCCGGGCCCCTACCTGGCCGCCCGCCGCGCCATGTCGTTGAGCCCCAAGCACACGACGCCCTTCTCCGTGTCCGACATCCTCAGCCCCGTCGAGGAGACCTACAGGAAGTTCGGCGGCGCCATGGACGGCGCGCCCGGCCTGGGGGCGCCGGCCGCAGCCTACCGCGCGCCGCCGGCCGGCCCGGCCTCGCAGGCGCCGCACGCCATGGCGGGCCACAGCGCGGCGGCCGCGGCGGCCGTGGCGGCGGCCGCGGCGGCCGCCACCTACCACGTGCCGCCCGGCGTGCCGCAGTTCCCGCACGGGGCCGTGGGCGGCTACTGCAGCGGCGGCCTGGGCGCCGTGGGCGAGCTGCCCGGCTACGCGGACGGCGTGCGGGGCGGCGCGGCGGCCGGCTGGTACGGCGCCGGCGCGGACCCGCGCTACTCGTCAAGTGAGCGGGGCGTCCCGGGGCCCTGCGGCGCGCGGGGGGCGGTGGGACGGGGCGCGGCGCGAGCTGGGGCGTCCCGGGACGGGGCCTGCGCGCGCGGGGGGCTCTGGGGCCCGCGCTCACCGGCCGCCCCCTCGGCCCTCCCCAGTCTCCAGGTTCGTGGGGCCGTCGGCGGGCGTGAACGTGGCCGGCGTGGGGTCGCTGAGCGGCATCGCGGACGCGGCCAAGTCGCTGGCGCCTCTGCACGCGGCGGCCGCGGCCCCGCGCCGGAAGCGGCGCGTGCTCTTCTCGCAGGCGCAGGTGTACGAGCTGGAGCGGCGCTTCCGGCAGCAGCGGTACCTGTCGGCGCCCGAGCGCGAGCACCTGGCCAGCATGATCCACCTGACGCCCACGCAGGTGAAAATCTGGTTCCAGAACCACCGCTACAAGATGAAGCGGCAGGCCAAGGACAAGGCGGCGCAGCAGCCGCAGCAGCAGGAGGGCGGCCTGGGCGCCCCGCCGCCCCCGCCGTCCCCGCGCCGCGTGGCCGTGCCGCTGCTGGTGAAAGACGGCAAGCCGTGCCAGAACGGCGCGGGCCCGCCGACGCCGGCCCCGGCGCAGCCGCAGGCCCCGACGCCCGCGCCCGAGCTCGGAGAGCTGGCGCCCAGCCCGCCCGCGCTGCACGGCCCCGGCGGCGGCCTGGCGGCCCTGGACGCGGCCGCGGGCGACTACGGCGGAGGCGCGCTGGGCGCCAGCCTGCTGTACGGCAGGACGTGGTGACCGCCCGCCGCCCCCCGGGCTGCAGGGGACCGCGCCGCCACGCGGGGGGAAGGTGGGGCCTGCGCGGTGGAACCCGCGCGGGCCGCAGGCGCTGCAGGCTGGGGACCGCTTTGCTCGGGGGGCCAGCCCCAGCCCCGCGACCGAATAGCGCCGCTCCTGGAGCTCGTCGTTTCCTCCTTCCCGAGGGAAAGTCATGCGAACAGCCGACGAGTGCACCATCACCGCCTTCCTAGCCGAAGCTCTTAGAGTTTGACAGTTTTACGAGGCGGAAGCTCGCTCGGTGTTTGTCAACTCAGCGATGACAGTGCACCCTTTCGCCGCGGAATCTGCCTTGGGAGATGAGTTTTCGAAGGGCACTGGCCAGGTGCGCCTTCATTCACGTTGGAAAGTAAATTGCAGTTCACAGTGGACTGCCCACGTAACGTTATTGCGGGGAAGTTATTGCCATTTAGCTGTAATGGAGGAATGGAGTGAGAAACAAAACACTGATCACATGGATCGATATAGTGTTTTACATTTAATGCTGATTTTGAAATGTCTCGATCACTGTTTGGTAACCCAGTGTTTCTGTTGCTCTAGAAGAGTCTCTCCCCCAAGAAGCAGCTCGCCATAAGAAGGCTGTAAACTACTTTTTATATGAAATCGGGACTCTCCAGATCAACTGATAAATTCACCCTGTCATCCTATAGATATTGTATTTATTCTTTTTAAGGTGTTTCTGTCTGGATTTAAAGCAAGTTAATTTGTTAAAACTGACATCTATTTCGGAGCATGTGAAGAATAAGGTGACTTACTGAATTGTAGCCAAGCTATAAGAAAGAGTAATCCAAATATTTATAATTTTCCGTCATGTTAGAACCTCACAGGAGTTGCACCAGTTTTGTTGGTGTTTTATTGTATAAATAATGTATTTACTCTTTACTATGCCAATTTATATTTCCGATGTTTCAAATGAATATTTAAATATAACTTAAAAGAACCTTAAGTACTTTTTCCTAAAGGTCAAGTGGTCATTTTTTTCCATTGAGCATATAATAGTTGGTGGCTTTCATTTTTTAAACACTGCTTGGCATGATGTGACCGCCAGCTCGGTTTACTCATGATTGAAGTAACTGGTATCGGAGGAAAATATGAAGAGACAGCTGAACAGTGTATTTATAAAATTAATGGAAGTCAACATAAGTAAACCATGATTTACAGATGACCAGAATGGTTACAGAGAGACCGCAAACCTTTTCTGCATTTGAGGTTTCAAGGTAACAAATTGGGGCTGAAGCATTTTATCTCACTTAATTTCGTTCAACATATTTCTGAATGTGCAAAGTGAATCCATAGGAAGGTGTTACTAGAAGTTACGCTTGAATTCATTTCTCTAAATTATATTTTATATATTAAATGCTATTTTTTTTGTTTTTGAAACTCAGTTCCTTTCTTTCACCCTTACTGACATGCTGTAAATGCATTTTTTTGGAGAAAGTTAATTTAAAAAAATTTTACCTAAGAAATAATTCCAGCAGAAAAATGAGTGTTAATATGGTGCAATAAACCTGCAGGAAAAATCTCCCAGTCTAGGCTTTTGCATTTTGCTTTAATTTTGCAGTAAAGCTGACTTTAGAAATAGATGTTTAACCAAGATAGCAGAACTTTCTGGTATATCCAAGTTCAAAATGCTTGTTTATATCAATTAGATTCCATATTACTTGTAGAAAATCTGTTCTAAAACTTCTAATGAGTTGCAGAATTCTTTTAAACAGCCAAGTACCCACGAAAACAATAGCTCATAGACTAAGGGTACCCGGTAATATTTTTAAGAAAACTGAATTTTCATGGACAGTTGTTTTCTTGGTAATTAATTTCCAGTACATAGAATCCCTTACAGTGATGAAATGAAACTGTGTATAAAAAGTCACCATGAAGAAGAAACAGCCTCTTTCATTCAGCGTGTTGTGCAAGTGTGTTTGGTGTCCCTTGTTCCCCACTCAGCATTCCTTTGAGACTTAAAGGAACAGTGCAGGACCCTAGCCAGGAGCAACCGCTGGCTGCAGAAGCTTAGCGCGTTGCACCCGGAGACCGAGTTTGTGTGTGCGTATCCTGACATTAGGAAAAGGTCTGATTCCTGAAACTTTAAAAGAAAATGTTTGTGCTGTTGGATTCCACCTTCTGGTTGACACAGAGCAAGAGCTTTTTTCTTCTTCTGCAGTTAGCGCTTTGCAAATCTTTTATAAAAACACAAACGGGCAGGCTAGGTGAAACTCATTAACTCAAGAGGGGGAAAAGTGTCCCCACCGCCCAGGAAGAGGACGGGCCGGGTCGGAGGCGAACAAAGCGCCCTCGACGTGCAGCAGAGGCCACAGCGGGGCCGGCTTTGCTGCTGGGACGTCCTCCGGGATGAGTGGGGGTCTGATTCAGGCTTTCCCGCTAAGGCGAGGAAACCACAAGCCAGAATAGAGTGGCAGAGAGGACCGCAAGGACAGCAGGGATTTCCGGTAATCCGCTCTGGGGTGCAAATCGAACCGTGTGTGTGTGTGTGTGTGTGTGTGTGTGTGTGTGTGTGTGTGCGTGCAAATCGAACCGTGTGTGTGTGATTTTGGAGGAACACCCGAGGCGTGTTTTGTGTGTGGCCAGGGAGTAACTCGGTTGTCCTCTGAGGCTCTGCTGCGAGTCGCAGCCGAAAGGTCAGCTCAAGTGGACGGTCAGACTTCTATCAACACAGATGTCCTGTTAGAACGCTGTTCTGCGAGCCGCTGTTTACTTTCAATTTGAAGCTAATCAGGGACTCGGCGCTGTCCCCCAAGCGCCAGCCCCTCCCGTAGGCTCGCTTTGCTCGCCGCCCGAGGTGGCGGGCGGTGACCCAGGATGGCTGAAATTGGCGGACCCTGATCATAAAGAGGCATCAGCTGGGTTGTCAGGGGACCGGCTTTTGCGCAGACGAGAAGCAGCGCCGTGAGCCTCCGACGCGGTCCCGGCGCGGGTGCTCGGGGAGAGCTGGTGGGCCAGGCGCCTTCCCGAGGCGCACGCGCTGTTCCCCAGCTGTTTGCACCTAACGCTGGCGGTCCGTGCGCCCCCAGGCCCGGCGCTGCAGGCAGCCGGGACGCGCTCAGGAAGTACCGGCGGCCTTTGGCTGCTGGTGGAGAATCTGTGACCGCGTGGGAAATGTCAGAGGACGTCGCGCCCCCGCCAGGAAGCAGCGCCCGCACCGCTCTGAGATTCGGGGCCGGTTCTACTATTTTAAAAAAGTTTGGAGATGAGAAAGTTTCTGGGAGGCCCTGCGGTTTTGTTCTGCTTTCCGACGTCTACTCGCAATAGGAAGAAATGCCTCTGGGTTCCCAGTTCCGCCCAACCCTCCCCGCAGCCCTCGTTTGGGTGATTTCTAATAAAGATTTACCCACTGGCGTGCCTACTTTTAGGCCGTGCAGATTATCTGGCAGTAATGAACAGCCCGAGGTCCACGTCACTCGCGGACTAAAGCAGTTCGCCCTCCATCTGCGTCCCGCGAACCAGGTGGCGCGCAGCCGCGGGGCGGATCCGCCGTGAGCATCCGAGGAGAGCGGGCGCTGGCTGCTGTCCCGTCCGCGGCCTGTGCCGGCGCCTGGGCCCGGCGGGGCTGCGTTTCCGGACCCGCCGGGGCCCGACAGTCACCACGGCAATCTGGGCGTGGGGGCGGGCCGGGCAGGGTGCCCGGGGGAGGGTTTAGGTTGCCAAGCGGAGCCAAGCGCGGTCCGACGCGGACCCGGGCCTCCACGCAGCCCAGCCGGGCGGGGCAGCGATCCTGCGGCTGCCCGCGGGCCCACGGACCGCTCCTTCCTTCCAGGCTCAGCGCTGCGCCCCGCGTTCCCGCGCCGTTTCCAAGTCCGAACGCTTAACTATCCCGGTGAGGGGCCCTGGAAAGACGTGCTCTACGAGCAGGCCTTAACGAGTCCGATTACCTAGATTTGGCCCGTTTTCTTTTGGATTTTGAGAGACCGCCGTAAATATTCCAGGATTTTTCTTGAAATGAATAGTGCTGCCCTCTCCGAGACGCAAACGTGGACCTGCTGCTAGGGGCTGAGGGGGCGGGGGCGGGGTGTGGGACACCGGGCCGCGGGGACGCCCTCACCTGCTCCCACGCCTGCAGAGCACTTCGTGCAAGGCTGAATCACGCAGGCTCACCACGGCTTACGGGAAGAGCGAACCGAAACTACAGACCTGGGAAAACACACGGGATGCAAGGGTAGGCTGCCGGGCCCTGCGGTCCTTCAGCCAAGGCATTCCGGGGCCGTCAGCCGTCCGGCCGCCTCTCCTCCCACCTGGAAGAGACCGCAGGGCCGGCCGCACCTGCCCGCTGCGGGCGCCCTCCCGGCCCAGGCCCGGGGCGCGGCTCGCACGTCCACTCCCACTTAGCAGGCATGTCCCAAGTCAGGAGGTCAGAGAGAAGGCTTACCTTTCGATCTCGGGCTCAGATGGAGAAACTGAGACGTCCGAGTTTGTTCAACGGGTGACAACGAACATGCGGGGCCTGGGCTACAGGGAAAGGCCCTGCTTCAAAAAAACAACAAAAAAACCTTAGTTGAACACAAAGGTGCTGCTGCGTGAACTCGATATGCCCTTACAGAGTAACAGCAAGGAAAACCGGAAATCCACTGTGAGACATTTTAAAAGGCTAAGGGGTTCTTAGCTTCAACTTAAAAATGTAAATATTTATTCTCCCAAGGACTTCTATTAATGAGATTTTAAAAATCAGTGGATGGTCATACTGGCGGTATTAACATCTACCTCTCAGCTGGGTGTGGGGCACCTGCAGTCCTGGCACTCCAGCAGGCCCAGGCAAGAGAATCCTAGGTTCGAGCCCAGCTTGAGCAATTCAGTGAGACCTCATCTCAAAATAAAACGGGGCTAGGGCAGCACTGTGGGGACTCTGTTATGGTCCCACTTGTGTGGTGGTGGTTTGTGGGGGACCTATACCTATGCTGAACTGCCTGTGACATCTATCACAGAAATGAACTGTTCTCTGTAAAAGCTGATTCATAAACAACATGTTTCACCAGGGGTTTCCAAGTCGAAATACTGTAAAATAACATGAGACCAGAGTTTTAAAAGTTCAACTTTATTTTTTTTACTAAAGTCCAGAAATTTCTGTAAGTCAAGTACATTAATGAAATGTTTCCAGAGAAATATTGAACAATATATACTCTAGTGTGCTGAGGGCTTCAGCACAAAAGTGTTCATATTTAATTCTTGTTCATTACAAATCAGCATGGATCTCTGATGATCTAAAATACAGTGTTTTAAAATCCACAGATGGGTGGATTTTTAACTGTAATGAAAACTAAGTACTTCTAGTTCCATCAAATGTGTTTTACAAGCCATAATCAAATCAGGTCCCCTGTACTATGAAACACACATCTTTGGAAAGCAACATAAAACAGTGAGGTCAGATCAGTAGAAATATACACAATTAAAAGAAATGCACAAAGTACTGCAGTTTTATTAAAAACCACTACTTGAGAAAGAAATCTCCTTTCCACAAATAGCATAAAATTGCAGAGTGATGGGGGATTTGGGAAGCTTTACAAAAATCTCAGTTCCAACTGTATCTTCCTGAGGGCGGTGGCAGGGGGTACTTCCTTCCTTCCCTGGGATATCCCTGAAAATAAAAGGAAGATTTACTTTCTCGATTAACATACTTGGAAAAAAAAATTGTTACATCTTTGTGAGAAAACACACCACAAAGAGGCTGGGCACATCATGGTCCTCGGCAAGTCTCCCCAGACAGGTGACTTCACCCCAGGAATTCCACATACACTTACTGTGAGGCTTGTAACCAGCCGCACGGCCGCCCCCCAGGGCCCGACGAGCAAGCTGGCCTGACCAACCACACACTGACATGGGCGCATACAGCAGTTCTCAGGTCCCAGGCCTGTGGTGGCCCAGGTCTGTTGCTAGAAGCAAGGTGCCTAAAATCACCTTCTCCCCTGATGGTAGGAGTGGTATTCTGCTGAACTACAGCAAGAGCCTGCTGCACCAGCTCCAGGGCCTTGACCAGCAAGTAATCTTACGACAATTTTTGGTTTAGTAATGGATAGCAGAGCACGAAGCAATAAATTAATGTTACGACACAAGCAGTAACGTTTATAACGTAATCTCACATACCAGTACGTAAGACTGCTGTACAGTATAATACAGGGTAACGCAGCAACTCCCCCCCCCCCCAAGCTCTGCCTCCGTCAACAGGTACAGTTCAGAGCACAGCATGCACCTCACACATGCGAGGCCGTGCACAACAACACACGACAAAACCTCACGTAACAGAGAAGAGTTCTCAGTCCTCCTCCTTTTTGCCTAGGCTACAGATGGAAGCAGGGCCTCCATCAGGCCGCACCCCAGACCAACGCAGGACTGCTCCTGCAATGGGCCCAGAACTGACGAGCCACCCGCTGGCAGGCCACACAGGCAGACCCCAGCTCTGCTAGGTCTCAGGGCTTTGGTCCTCACTTGGAAAAGGGGCTCAGTGACCGGACTGAACGTTCTCCAAGCACTTTCCAGTTATGTCTTCATTTCAAAAATAGGCATATTTAGGGTTGGGGGCATAGGTCAGTGGCTGAAGAACAGTGAGAATGTTTAAGGCCCTGGACTTAAACTCCAAGCACCACATAAAAATTAGTTGCATGTGCTGACACATGCCTGTAATTCCAGCACGTGGGGGGCTGAAAGCAGGAGGACTGCACAGGCCAGCCTGGGCTACATACTGAGTTCTGGAACAGCCTGGACTACAGAGTGAGACCCTGTCTTAAAACAAAACACACGTTTAAGTTGCCTAGGTCCCTAGCATCATCTAGACTTCAGTAGCACTGATAGTCTCAATTAACTGAGGTGGCATTTAAAGGTCTTGGGGTAAAAGAATTCAAAATAAACTTTGATGAACTGCTTCTAATGAACTATAACAAAACTCCCTAAAGGGCATTAAATATCTGCAATCTTTTTTTTTTTTTGGAAAGATAGAGAGAGACTTGTAGGAATATATCAATGATATGACCATCAACAGATGAACGGATAAATAAAATGTGTTTATATATTTATAAAATATATACATACACACAACAGAGTGCTACTCTGCCATAAAGATAAACTGAAGCGATCTGTAGAAAAAAAGATGCACCCCAAGGCTATTATACTTAGCAAAATGAATTGAAAGTTAAATATCACATGAATTCCTTTAATATAAAAAAAGTATAAAAAAGTAAAAGAGCAAAATAAAAGAATGACAGCAGGAGACAAGGCGACCTATTCTGTGGAGGGAAAGGGGATGGGAGGGGCGAGGAAGATGGGAAGGGAGACGGGTGAAAATTACAGATATACAATACGTATATGCTTCAACTGAAGTTTAGTGTAATTATGTATTCAACATGCGCTAATAAAAAGGATAATTTCAGGAAAAAAAGAATACATTTTAAAAAGCATAAAAAAAGATTTTCCTCAGCTGTCAAGGGAAAGGTCTTATATTAAGAGACGTGGCAAGATCCCGAGCAGAACATTCGTACGTGCAGTACTGCAGGCAGCGCCATGTAAGCAATTGAAAAGCTCTTCAGAGCTCTGCAGGTGCCAACTCCAGGTCAGCACACTCTGGATCGCAACACTCCAAGCCCGCTCTGCAGACGGGCTGACTGAAGAGCACGGAACACTGAGCCAGGTGCTGAACTGCCGGGGATTATGCTGAGACCCCCGCCTTGGGAGGTGGCTAACACCGGAAGCTGTCTGGGAAGAAGTGAGCTTCCATCCGCTCACTGGACTTCGAACCGGGGCACCCTTCAGTGACATGGCTTTCGCGTGCAGCAGACAGATGTGGGCCATGTCCTTCCCAAGTGGAGGGACAAGGGATGGTGGCTGCAGACAGGGGCCTCCAGGACGAACCTGGGCAGCTGGCCCGGCAGAGTCCTACTCTCAGCTTCTAGAATCATTTTGCCAGTTAGGTCAGCTGTAGCTATTGTTAAAGAATACTATTCTTAAAGGAAAAGCCATGTGTTCCAGCGACTACACTTGTGCTAAATATTACTAAGTACCATGATTAGAACGGTTTCTGAACTAGAAACGTTCCAGCAGCTTCAAGGTCTCACCCATCCAGATATCTTTTAAGCAGTGCACACAAGCAGAGCTGAGTGACTATTCTTAAGCTTTCCAGAAATACTAGTAGGAAACCGCTGAGTCCCACAGAGGCACATTTAACAGCCGTGCACTCTGTCCGCTGCCCACACATATTACCTGTCTTCCTCCACGCTCATCCCGCCGGGGTGGATACCCGCCAGGCCCAGCCAGCATCTGGTACTGATTTGGCTGGAAGCCTGCATTTTGGGTTTGGAGCATCCGGTTCCATGGCAGCAGAGGTTCTGCCCCGACGCCTCTGTGAAAAGTCACCACATCAGCATTAGGAGTCCAACCGAATACGGCACAAAGCCTCCAACTGGCACCATATGCCCAAATTTCACGACCATAGACTATGTTTAGATTCGTCCCATGCGGTGCCACATGGGAAGACCTCTGTGTCCCTCAGGTCCAGTGAACATTTTTCACCAAGCCTCAGCACTTATTAAAAAGAACGTGTTTAAGCT
This sequence comes from Ctenodactylus gundi, assembly GCA_004027205.1. NCBI lineage: Eukaryota > Metazoa > Chordata > Mammalia > Rodentia > Ctenodactylidae > Ctenodactylus > Ctenodactylus gundi. Next base: position 57,951 of record PVKB01001145.1, on the reverse strand, counting down.
TTCCTGAATCAAAAGGTCTGACTTTGAAAAAGAAAATTCAGGGGCTGAAGAATAGCACAGTAGTTAGAACACTGGTCCAGCAAGTGCAAGGCCCTAGGTTCAATCCCCCAGCACCAAATCAGCTGGCTGTTGGTGGTGCACACTTGTGGTCCTGGCATTCAGGAGTCTGAGGCAGAGTCCTGCTGTAAGTTCAAGGCCAGCCTGGGCTACAGAGTAAGTTCAGGAGCAGCCTGGACTACAGTGAGGCTCTGTCTCCACATAAATGAATATATAGATACACAGATAAATGAATTCTGTTCGCCGTAGCTTGTAAAACTGCTTTGTTTAGTCATCTGAAGATTTGGATCCAAGATCACCAAGTTGGCTACATTTCTGATGCTATCCAAAGAGTAAACACGCACACGACAGGAGAAAGATGCTTTATTTTAAAAATGTCCAGACATGTTCTTGGAATCCATTCTTTCTAGTTAATTGCAGGCTGCAAATGAATTCTTACTGCGGAGTATTTTGAATCCAGGGTAGGGGACTTGGCTGCTTTTTCCCATCCATTATCCCGCTCAATATGTCGGAAGGTCTGATCAGGAGGAAACCTTTTCAAGTTCTATTGATGCAGCTCTCAATTGACCACGGTGACCTAGCAACATGAGCACTAATTGGCACGGCTGACTGGCATCTGGCGGACAGTTTACATGGGAACACAGATTCAACAGCTATGACAACCCAGTTTGCTGCCCCAGATTACTAGTCGAAAGACATGTTTTAATTGTCTTCAAGTGCCTATTTTAACTTCGCAGATACAAAGCAACAGGTATAAGGTATTTTTAAAAGTCATATAAACAACGTAGTAAAGGTCTACTTTCTATAACCGATCACCATATAAGGCATAGCTTTCTCATTGAGTAACTTCATTCATCTTTTATTTTATAGAACTCATTACAATGAACATAAAAAAACAAAATTCTACAGTACATTTTAACATTAGAAGTTTTGGGGCTATTGGACGTGTTAGGAAAAATTCAATGAAACCTTAAATTCCACAAAGTCCTGACCAGCTGGTATCAGCTGTTAGCATGTGAGTGGTGATTTTCATTTGGGGGCGGGGGGAAGCTCCTGGGGAGAGAGAACAGCGCAGGGCTGAGGAGTAATGCCTTCTCTCCACAGCTACCTAGGCTCCACTCTCCCCCCTAACTTGAGCTTGCCTTCTGTAAACAGCAGCAGCAACAACCACAAGAACAGAAATACAGCAACCCAAGAGAATTTTTGCTTGATGTTTCAGATAGGAACAGCCCCCCTCAAGACCCCGAGAGAGCCAAAGCTAGTCTAGTGGCTGACAGAGAGCTCCACCATAACTTGCTATGATCCAAAATAAAACGGAAAATCTGCATCTCAGGAGGAAATGCATGTGTAGGGCATGGTCATTTTTCAAGGTGTTAGTGCATACAAATTCTAGCAAGCATGGCTCATCTGCTCCGGCAAGTACAGCTGTGTGGGGAGAGAAAGGAGGGGACTTGTCTGGGCTCCACAGGGTGGCAGGGGGAGAGAGGCTAGTATCTGTAGTGCAGCCGGCTAGGTTCACCCACACCAGCAACCACAGAGATCCACAAGCCAAAATGCCACTCACAAAGTGGACTAACAGGGGTCAGCTTCTCTTTCTTGTCTTATAAAACCCACGCAACTGCGTTTCAGGAATATCTCGCTGACAAGAGTAACATATGTTACCAAGTGCAATTTCGAAAAAAAAATTTCAAAATAGGAACAAAGCTACAATTTAAAAACACTTATTTCCTCTTGTCACTTGAGACAGTTACTAGTAACATTTTTAAGCAGTCCCTTTTACAAGGAGAACAGAAAAGACAAGGTAATGGTGGCATGCAGCGCTGTCCTTTCTAAATTATTCTGTTTGCACACTGCACCCCATTTCCTTTCCCATTTCCCACCCTCTCACTGACCCCACATCCCCGTTCCCTGTCCAAAGAATCCATCTTTTTACTTTCTTCCGTATCTACTTCATTCTTTATGGTTTGTTTTTCTTGTATTAGAGAAGCCATATGATACTAAACTTTCTTGGTCTGATGATTCTTTTTGCTGAGCTTAGTAGTATCGGGTGCATCCATTTTCCTACAAACGACTCTAATTTCTCATTCTTTATGGCAGAGTAACATTCTCTTGTGTGTATATACACACCACATCTTCTTTATCCAGTCATCTGTACTCAAGCATACTGGCCTTTTCCAAGATTGGTGATTATGAATTGTCCCACCCTTTTCTGCTTACTGGTTTAGAGGCCTTTGCTCTCCTGTTTCTCTATTACTTTGTCAATGCACATAACCTAAGATTTGCCTGGGAGAGTACGGTCCCAGACCTGAGGTGCAGCATGGTGCTGGCCCATCTCAACCCACCAGTGGGTCACTGGGTGAGCACTTGTTGTCCTGGTGCCAACCATGGTCTGAAGAACTCAAAGGCCACTTTGGAAAGTACATTTACAATTCATCCATTTGGACAGTTTAGTTTGTACATATGAAAAGCCAGGGTTTGAAAAAACTTCCCATGACTATTGAGGTAAATAACCATGGGCTGAGGATTAACATGGGGCCAGAGAAATATAGCACCCACTGGCAAGACGAGCCCAGAGAGAGTGCAGCAGAGAGCGGCAGCAAAGGCACCGCCGAGTGAACACTAGTAAAAGAAGCTTCTGTTCTGGGGAACAGGACATTGCATGCTCCTAGTCTTCCCCTCCTCGGTAGTGGAGACTGAACCTAGAGGTCTATCCCTAACCCAGCCTTTTTTCTTTTTTATTTATTTTTTAACATTCATTTTAAGACAGGGTCTTGCCAAGTTGCTAGGTTGCTCAGGCTGGGACTGAACCTACAGTTTTCCTGCGTTAGCCTTCCAGAAAGCTGAGATTATAGATCTATGCCCACATCTATCTCCTGCTACCCCTGCTACATTCTTAAATCAAGTGATTCTTAAACACTATCTCAAGAAGCGTTTATAAACAATAATTTAACTTGAGAAAAAATAGATCACTGAAAATTATTTTTTCTAAAGGGATCCTAAATAAAATAACCAAGGGCTGGAGGAACAGCACAGCAGTTAGAGTGCTTGTCTAGTAAGCACAAGGCCTTGATTCAATTCTCCAGCACCACTTAAGCCAGGCATGGTGGCGCACACCTATAATCCAGCGTTAGAAAGGCAGAGGCAGGAAGACTGCTGAGAGTTCTAGGCCAGCGTGGAATACATGGTGAAGCCAAGAAAAATAACAATAAAATAACAGAACAAATATTCAAATATGTAGAAATATATTCAAAGACTCTTAAGCAAAACCTGGTTCTCCTAAGAGATCCCATCTGCTTGTCTTGACATCTTGGCAAGGTCAGGACAGTTTCTCATCTCTGTCCTGCAAGGTCTGAACTGCTGGACAAGTCTCATGGAAGTGAGCGACATGCTACGTGTGCTGGGCAAGATAAGCTTGGGAAAGCAGAATTCAGGCTTAGGTTCTTTATGAATAAAATGGTGTATTTTCTTAAATGAACGTAACTTAAGCCTTCTGAGAATTTTATTAACACTCAAATTTAACTTTTGCTTTTAGGCAAGATTTTTAAGTTACTGACAACTAAACCAAAATTCACCTTGTAAAACTTGTCCTTAGCCTGCTGGGCTAGTAACATCAGGTGAGTACTTGCCAGGGCAGAGTGAAAACAGGCAGAGAGACAACGGAAGGGAAAATGGCTGCGACCCCAGAGAATCTCCGGTGTGAGCCAGGAAGGAGCTGCTGGGCAAGGCAGACCCGCCGGGCTGAGCGGGATGGGGCCTCTGCTGCCCTTCGAGTTCTTGGCTTCGCACAGGCTTGGAGCAAATGCCCCCAATGACTTCTGTTTGGCGCACTTTCTTGATAAAGCACAGCAGAGAATAACATTAGCTACTCCACGGCGCCCCAGCTTCTTCAGCAGCACAAAGACACATGTAACAGCGCTGCCGCAAGAGGCTGCTGGGAGAACACCGGAAGTCGCGGGTCCGAGTGGGGCTGGCACGTGGCCGACCCCTCGCAGCAAAAGACAAGCGCCAGCGATTACTACTAACCCAAGAAAGAGCAGAGCAGCACGATGAGAAACGAAGTATGTTGTTCGAAAAATTTACCCTGACATTTAATTTGTTTAAAAACGGTGCCATTGATGAAGCAGCCCACGTGTGCTGTGAGCCCTGACACTGGAAACACGAACACGCTAACCCGGCACTGAATTTAAAATGGGACTTGCATTAGGCAGTGAGCACTTTTTTTCCCCCACTATTTTTATTAATATACAAATGTAATACATAGTATTTACAATGAATTTGGGTGTTTTGTACATCTATGTATCACATCGACTTCACAATCCTTTCCCATTTTCTTCCCTCCCACCCCCTCCCTGTCCCTTCCCCTGGCTCTGGCTATCACTTCATGTGGTTCCAGAGAATGTCTGTGTTCTGGGTTTTCCAAGTCCGAGAAACCATACAGTGTTTAACATATTAATCTTCTGCGCCTAAGTCATTTCACTCAAGTCACCACTCTACCCCAGCTTCCTATTCCTCTAATGGGCTCACAGTAGTTAAATCTTGATATCTCCTCTCTGAATCCAACCAATCCCATCATTGGGATATTCACCAAAAGTTTTTTTTCCATATTTTCCTACAACTCTGTTGTTACTGTTAAACCTGGACTTACACACCAGCTCAAACTAGAAAATAATTATAAGCATGTAGTTCAAAAGACTAGTTAATTTGGGAAAGAAGAGAAAAAAAAAACAAAATTCAACTGCCTCAGCTGAATACTGGAAGGTGCATATTTGTACATTCACTAGGTTATCTTTACATCAATCAGTTTCCTTAAAATAAACTTTCACTAGTGACCCAATAAATGAACTGCTACAACAAAACCAAGTTTAAACTATATCACACCGCTACATTAAATGAACTTAAATCTATACTATATAAACATACTTAAAGCGACAGACATGAAGGCAAATCTAGTTATTTCAGAATTTCCTAACTTTCGTTATCTTATTTACTCATATTTCACTGATTACTAACCTACTTTTTTCTCAGCTCCTTCTCCTCTAGCTGTTGTCATTTTTTCTCTGGGGTCATTGGTGTCACTAGTCTCTCTTTCACTTTCTAGGTTTCCTTTAAGTATTTTCTACGATACTGGTTCAGTCACTGCAAATTCCTTTAAGCTGTCTCTGTCTGGAAAGTTTGAAGTTCTCCCTTTACATTAAAAGATAATTTTGCTGGATATATCAGTCTTGGTTGGCATTTACGTATTTTTAGTGCTTGGATGACGTTGCTCCACGATTTCCTTGCTTTTAGAGTTTGGATTGAAAAATTTGCCGTTATCCTCATGGGTTTATCTTTGTAGGTCACCTTCTGTTTTTCTCTTACCACTTTTAGTATTTTCTCTTTGTGTTGGGCTTCTAGAATTTTATTATGATGTGCCATGATGAGGATCTCTTCTGATCAAAGTTGTTTGGTGTTCTATATGCCTGCAATAGTTTCATGTTCATTTCTTTTCTTAGATTTGGGAAATTTTCCTCCATTATTTCATTAAACATGTCCTTTAAGTCTTCTGTTTTGTCCTCAGTCTTCTCCATTCCCATAATTCTGAGGTTATTTCTCCCTGAATCACCTATCAGTCGTTGTAATGACTCGCTTTCTTTCTTTACTTTCTATTCTTCAAGGCCTGTATGTTGCAGCTCAGTCACTTTATTTTCTAGGTCCGACATACTATTCTGAAGTTGTTTAAAGTGGTTGCTTATTATTACCTGCGTGTTCATTTCCTGAATATCTGCATTCAATTTTTCTATATCTCTGTTGTGTACTTCTCTAATTTCTTCTTTTGTCTTCATTATCTTCTGGTATATTTCTTCTCTGGTCTCCTATAGTTGTTTTTCAAGGCTTGCTTTTTGCTTATCTATGTACTGGTGTAGCTCTTTTGCTGTTTTATTTCCTGCTTTAATTCACTGAATTTCTGGGCCCAGAAGTTGCCATCATTTTGCCATATTCATCTTTATTTACCCTGACTTCATCTCCTGGGGCTTCAGGTCTTTTTGTAGGAGATATGTGACTGCGCTTCTCCATTTCTTCTTTGGTCTCCTCTAATTTCTTTTCAAGGCTTGCTTTGTGCTTAGCTAAGTGTTCTTGTAGCTCTTGTGCTGTCTGTTCTATTTCCTGCTTTGCTTCCTGGTTTAATTCCTGCTTTAATTCCAGCTTTAATTCACTGACTATCTGGGACCGTAAGTCACTGTCCTTCTTGCCCATCTCTTCTTTGGGTTCTGGAATTTCAGCACCCCTTGCACCCTCCTCTGGGGAGTCAGATCTTTTTGAATAAGATTTGTTACCATGTTTCCCCATGGTTCTGCTACCTCTGACTGTCTCTGGTGCGCAGGAAAGAGAATGGCTCCTGCTGACGTCACTGCCTGTGACAGGTGTGGAGCCCCGTTTCTGATCTGGGATCCCGGGGCCTTTTCTAGGGGGAGCGCACGCTGCATTTGCACCCACGGGTTGGTGCTTCTGAGGCCAGGGCCGCCCGCAGCCAATGATTCCCACTTGTCCGGATCCGCCCTTACCTCGGGCTGAGGTTCTGGCCTCCTGACCTTGTTTGTGATCTGTGGGTGCCCGCAGCGCAGGGCCCCGCCAAATGGGCTGCTTCTGACCTGCCCACAGCCTCTTCTCCTGTTGTTGTGTGCTCCGTTCTCTCCCAGCTCCATTCAGTCAGATGTTCAGGTCCCTGTGAGCTTTCCTCCGGAGCCGTTTGCAGCCAGCTGTGGAGGCCTTCTGGACTGTGGGAAATTTTCCCCCCCTCTGGTTTCGATGATCCTTCAGATTTTCTGGCCTCCCACTGGTCGCCTTTCAGTTCTGGAGGATGCGCGTCTCTTTCCTAGCTACACCAAACACACTTTTTCTAACTATCTTCTTGACTTTTTAAGTGAGTTGATGAGGAGATATTGTGCAGTGCTGTTACTCAGCTGCCATCTTGACGGGAAGTCCAGTTAGCACTCTTAATCAACAACTGAATATGCTAATTCTTTCTGTCCTGATGAAAATAATAAAAGAAAAGTCTGGAAGTTTCTAAATTAATTAGTTTTTTAAATAAGAGAACAGTATTTGTAACAATGCTCACAAGAAACAAAAACACCTTCTTCCTTGGAGATATGAACAGATTACAGATTCTAACACAGTAGAGAAGGGGAAATAAAAATAACCTGGGAAAGGGAAAAAAACAAACAAACAAACAAAGGCTTGCCACGCGGGGCTCCATGGACACTGGTAAAACCAGCACAGGAAGGAACAGTCAGAAATTACTCTACAGATGCTAACATGCCTATTCAGAGACCCCACCGTCTTGTCACACAGGGTCCCTCTGACTTAGGCACACACAACCTATCAATGAAGGAACACATGTCAAACATCCCTTGTTATTAAACCATGTCACATTCTTCCTCGTCCATGGCACTTATTAGACTGCAGATCCCATAATCCTCCTCTGAGTCCCTTCTGCATTTAATTCAGTTCAGTCTTAAGTAGTTAAAGAAACTGTTTTCAGTGGCAACTAATAACTACTGACCTACAGTGACACTGCCTGACAATAGGCTTGTCAGCCCTGAAAAAGTTGTACCAAAGAAGCTGATTAGGACTTCAAGAGGTCTGTAGCAAGAATCAATGGCTGGTCTGTACTAAAGCTCCGTCTCTGGCACAGAAATGATAAAAGTGGAACTCCATTAGGTATGCCTCATTAAGTTGCACAGCTCCACTAAAAAGAAATTTGTTTAGCCCCACCAAAACTTAATACAGTTTTTAAGCTTTCTGTGTAATAAAATAAAGAACAAGGACCAAGAAAAGCAGGAACATGTATAGACATAACTGTTTTAACTCAAAGTGTTCATATATTTTCAAAGTCAGGTACACGAAAAACTTCTGTAGGGGTTCTAGTTTATAAAAAGCCCCAAACCCTAAGTACTGATGTGGAAACATGTAAAAGCCAAGTTGGCTCTAGTATTACCTGTCAAATCTTTGCTGCTGGAAGAGGGGAGGAGGACCTCGCCAGGAATCCTGGGGCCTCATATCTGCAAAATAAACAGGGATGAGTTAAACAGGTGAGTGTAAAATAGGAACCATGGGGGGATGGATGTGTGGAGAGCAGAGAGGAGACTCAGGGGGTGGCCGAGAGAGAGAGGAAGAGAAGGCGGGATGATGCAACACATATGTGAGCCAGTGCCCGAGGTGTAATGTAACCACTGTGGACCACAAATGCTCACTAAGAAAACCAGTGACTTCTACGAAAACAGAAGAACCAACTGACCAACAGAATCACCATATTTTACAATTAGAAGCACCTAAAAAAATTAAGAAAGTATACCAAGTAGACTAATATCATGACTCCACATACTATAAATGTGAAAAAAGATGAACAACCAACAGGGTCAGCAAATTTTTAATCATTTTTCTTGTGGCAACAAAACAATTTTGGTACTTCAGTCATCAAACTCATTTTTCTCTTGTTTGCTATCTATGAAAACATATATACCACACATATTTTAAATGCTGTGCAGAAAAAGGAAATGGTTTAGTCTTATCCACAAATATAGACTGAACCAACAGCAACTTCAACAGAAATCCTGAAAAGTCCTCTCCATGTGTGAGCTGCTGGACCATCCAGAAGCAAGAATAGTAACTCCCACACAACCAGGGAGACACGTTAATAAAGGGTCCACCCACTTCCCGTTGTGTTCACACAGACTTCTCCCCTCCACAAGACGCTGGTGTTAGAACGACACACGCTCACTACACACACTGACCATGGCAGGAGGAGGGCTCACAAACACGCCTGCAGCCCAGGGTCAGCGCCAACCTTCCCTCTCCTAGCTCCCAAGTCCAGCCTCACTGCCATGTCCAGTGGGGCCTGCTGTGACCTAATTAAAACAGCTGGCTCCAGAAGTTGTCTAATGAGTTCTTTGTGTGAGAACAGTACCCTCTTCTAGACTCCAGAGACCAAGGACAACACGGCTTACTGTAATGTATTCAGGCTCACATTTTAATGGAAACACAAACCAGAAACATGCTTTGAAAAATTACTTTCCTAAAGGAAGAAATGAAAGCTTATCTCTGGTTTAGAACAAAAGAAAAATGCAAATCTGACTGTCAATTTTTTTTTAAAAAGTAGACCTGTGCCTTTTAAAACCCCACAAAGGGACCTACGGATCAAGCAAAGTTTCTGGCTGCTCCCAGCAGCTGTAGCACGGCACATGGGCCACCTGTGTTCTGGGCTTCCATGCCGTCTCAATATGACCAGCACGGCCAGTAAGAAAAGGTTCTCCCGGCAGACATAGCCCCCCAAGAGGACAAGAGGGAGCCAGGGGAGTGTTTGTGCAGCCATGGCCTGCAGGGCGTCCAGAAAGAAGCGAAGGGGAGCCGCTCACCAGCTGGCACTCCTGGGTAAAATCTCTTTTGGAACTGACAGAAAGGGGGTGTCGCTGGTCAATGGGGATTAACTCTTTTAACCTCCTAAGAACCAAACCACTAGCCGCCAAACTGAGTAATAACACTGAGGTTTCAATGTATGTTCCAAAAAAATTTTTTGAGACAGGGTCTCACTCCATAGCCCAGGCTGGTCCAGAACTAACTTTGTAACGCAGGCTGGCCTTGGACTCAAGGCAATCCTCCTGCCTCAGCCTCCCAAGTGATGGGATTACAGGTGTACGTACGACACCACACCCCGCTTTATGTGTTGCTAAGGAATCCAAACCCAGGCTTTGTGCAAGGCAAGCTTTGTAACTGCTGTGCCATTTCCTCCAACTTCGTGGGAAATTCAGGAGCTAATCACCACACAATCTCCACAGCTGGAGAGGGAAGTCTCCTGGTCAGAGGGAGTCACTGGGGCAGACTGCTACGAACAGAAGGAAGCCCAGACACTCCTGGAGGGGAAGCAGCCAGTTCATCTGTGTGGTTTGCCTCTATGGGAAAAGTGAAGGTACTCAACATACTGTGACTGCCAACGACTTACTCTTCACAAGAAAGCAATCTCCTGAAAGTAAAACTGACGCTTCTGTCAGTTTTCTCATTTTTCTTTGTTAAGCCTGAAGTCCCACAGTCTACTGAGCCAGCAGACAGAATGTGTGTGATCAGTCTAGACGCACCATCTTGGTGCTGTCGCAGACATAGTCAGCCATATGACCAGTGACTTCCTGCAGAGCCCTGTACCTCCCCATGCCCAAGATCGCTGTGGTGCAGAGATTACGCGTCATACAATCACAGGACACACATACTCTTTGGTACAAATACCAGCTTGCACACTAGATCCCCAACACATCTAAAATGAAATACTAAAAATAAACATCTATATTTAGAGAGACTCCCGAAAACCGTACAAAGGCCAACCACCCACCAGTGACATACACACTACAGCTGCAGTTGCCACACACACCCAGCAAAGTGAGCATCAGAGGCACTTCTGACTGAGAAGAACCGGGAGTCAAGTTCCCTAAGCACAAACGCTTCGGGGGTGACCGAGCGCATCTCAGTCACCCACCATCCATCTGTCTGCACCCGGAGCCAGGAGGGTCCCGCTACAGGTCACATTTGCTGCTTTTGAATTTCACAACAATTTTTTTCACATAAATTCAGGATGCACAAAAATACAGTTTTTCATTAAAACCTAAGGAAACTTTAAAACTTTAAAAGAAGCTCTGTCATACAATTATTAAAACATCCCTTGCTTTCTTTCAACTCTCCCTGCCTCCCTTGGAAAAGATAAAACTGCAAGGCCACCCTGTGTGTATGGGGGGGTTATGTTTTGTTTTGGGGGTACTAGGATTTAAACTAGCACCTCACACATAAATAAGCAAGAGTTCTACCACTGAGCTACACCTTGACACTTTTTTGTTTTCAGATACTTGTTAAGTTGGCTAGGGGCCCTAAAACATGTCATCCTCTAGACTCAACCTCTAGAGCTGGTGGAGTCACACACACAACACAGTGCCCAGCATACGGACACCTTTACTCATATTTTTTCATGTGATTCTAAGTAATATATACAGCCCTTAAGCATTCATAGAACAGCAATATTTCCTGGCTGATAAGTAATGAAGTAGACAGTAAAACAAATTTATTACCATTCATTTGTATGGCTCTAACAGAGGATCCATTTGAGAGGGAGAAAAAAATTCTACGATAGTGAATTGCACTTCACAAGGTGCAAGCAAGAGAGAAAAAATAGTTAATTTTTCCTTAGGTCTTCAAAAACTTATCCCCTTTTTAGAGCTCTAAGTCTCCATAAACCAAGGCTTCGACAACAGCTTCTCAAGTGACCATTTACCTAATCAGTGTAGCAATCACAGAAAGATTCCATGTTTACTGATTGTACTAATCAAAAATCACTTCTGAAATGCAGCTAATTGACAAGTTTACCAATGGAGACAAGGAGAAGCCACACTCCTTGTTCTCGGGGCAACGGAAGCCAGATGCTTTACTGACATGGAATACTCAGGGCCGCACTTGACTCCAAGCTATCAGAACCAGGGCGACAACTCATCAGCCTGAAATGGACATGTCAAAGACACATCATAAGTTGGCTATCAAAAATATCCACCGCAGACACTTGACACTGAGTTGGCAGTTTGACAAATGGGCCTTTTTAGAATGTAACTTTACATTATATATATAAAAAAGGGATACTGTTAAAAAATATTTCCAGAGTCTATGATAAGTTTTCTGATCAAATTTTACAAAAAGAAAAGCTAATCTTTTATTACTCTGTCCGTGCAAAGCTCTACTGGAATGCTTACCATCTACACTGGGTTAGCCTGGATGCTCTGCGGGTCAGAAATTCCTGCTCTCTGTAATGCTGTAACAGGACACGGGGGCGCTGACCATGGCCTGCAGATGTCACACAGGCACCCAAGGGCAGAGTGAAGCCAGGGACTGTGGCCCCTGAGCTGCTCTCCATGTGCCCAGGCTTCGCAGGCATCATGCGGTTGGCTAGGCCCCAGCTCTTCTCGATCTTCGTTTCAGGACCAGAGAATCACCCTTGAATTCTGTGTTCCTCAGTTGGGAGGTTCAGGGTTTCAAGAAGGCACCAACAGAGATCTGACAACTATTTTCAGTGCTTTGCATGTTTAGAATAGGCGCTGCACACATCTCATGAAGACAGAAAGAGAGGAGCTGAGCTGTTTCATTCAGCAGCCACAGACATGAACCAGCAACCTGTCTGTTGCCGCAAAAGCCTAACTAACCCTACGCGCTGAAGGGTACAGAGCTCTCCAGGCCTGGGGAAGCTGCTAAGCATGGGCTTTTGGATTCTTCCCTTCTGGGGAACAAACTCAGAAGCGCTTGGGGTCCACTGGAGCCCGCCGCCTTCCCTCCAGTTATGGATTCTGGTGTGCACCTGGCTTTCCTCCCCGCTTGCTTTTGCGGGGCAATGACGGCTGAGCTCAGCGCCTCGCACTTTCTGCCTATGCACTCTTACCTCCGAGTGACTCTTGGATATGCAAGGGGCAGGGGACAAGCACATCAAACCCACAGTCGCAGTAGTCATGTTATTTATAAATTTGTAATAAATCAATTTAAGTAAAAAAATCAATAAATCAATTTAAATTTAAAAAAGATTTTAACAAAGCAGTTAACTAAGTATTATCTAAGTGGGAGAGGTGCTGCTAGCTCTAGGGTGCGGTCTGAGTGTCCCTGAAGGCTGCATGTAAGGAAGCTGAACTCCAACTCTGAGGAAGTGGAACTTTAGCCAACTGTGCTGTGCAAAGGTGGGGCCTTTGGGAGGGTTGGGGTCAGGTAAGATAGGGTACAGCCCTCACAATTAAATCCTGGTGGTTTTGTAAGTTGAAGAGTGACCACACACACACACACACACACACACACACACACACACACACACACACAGCATCCCGTCTCTTGCCATGTGACGCCCTCTAACATCAAAAAGTCATCCCCAAATGGGCTATCTCAACAGGTACCTCTAGAACCCTGGGTCAAAATAAACCTTTTTTCCCCTAAATTATGTTTTATTAATGGAGAGGTATGATTTGAACAATGTAGAACCTGAAGAAGGCAACAATGACTTAAAAACATGCAAATCAAAAAGTATATTAAACCTTTATGGGTCGGCCTGCCTCTGGTATTTCACTGTGGTAATGCAGAATGAGTCCACCTGGGATGGAGGGAAGCCGCTTAATCAGACACCGGCTTCCACCGTCACTACTCCAGGCTCTTCTCAGATCTTTAAAGGTTACTAAGTGCAACAGCACAAGACACTCCCCGTAATTCTTATACTGAGAACTCTGAGCTAAACTAACTGAGATTATACTAGCTCCAATACTTGTGTATCTCAATTCTTTTTTCTGTTTAGAAGCTGTGATCCTATTATGGGTGGAAGGATATGGCCAAGAGCTGTAAGAAAGAATTGATAAGGAATGGGATGTGAAAGCCCGGCACACAGCTTTTTCAAAGTGTTTATGAGACACTCCTGTTTTATATTAAATACATAGAAATATTCAAAAATGTTACTTGCTATATCTTGGGAGGAAAGACGCTCCCACACTCAACACTGCACCCCCCCCCCACTAGAATATAGCACTGGAGTCCATGGTTTCACTTGAGCCTCAAGGCTCCATTCAGTGCCTTTAAACCATGTAAGCCACAACCACCCTAGCATAGAGAGGCAGACCCCTAAAAACAGAAGGCCTTAAGACACTGAGACCTCCTTTCTTTTTGAGTATTAGATCCAGAAATCCTGAGCTTGAGCTTCAGGCTGAAAGTTGGCCTCTAATTTACTGGCACTGAACAGCAGTGGGCACACATCATAAATCCTAACAATCATTCACTGGGGCCTGCTGGCCCTTCCTTTCAGTAAATACACACTTGATTAAAAAAGTTTTGACGATTCTCTGCATTGCAGTATCACTTCCCTTTTAAATTTTTATGAAATTTAAGTATTTTGAGAAATTTTAAGCGACAAAACCTCAGACTTAAGGAACATTAGCATCTTATCTCAGGGTTTCTCCTCCCCGTGTTGCCCTTGCCTGGCTGGGCATCAACCAGCCGGCCAGGATGAAGATGCAGAGGCTTCATTCGGATGGGAGTGGCTCTGAGACGCCAGCAAATGACGTACACTTCCTTAATAACAGGACAAAGCCATGGAGCCCCACACTAACACTAAATAAAATCAAAATACACGTTAATTATTTTTGTGGCTGACATTTCTGAACTGTCCACAAGAGAACAAGATTAAGAAAGACCAAGGTTTCAAAAGAACCACGAAGTTAAAGATGTTTTCCTACCTAAACCAATACTTGGTTATATTTTAAATAGTATTTTGCAATGATGTAATTTGGATTAATAAAAGGATTCTTTTGTGTTTTAAGTATCTAAATGATGGCAGTTTCATATCTACAGCACCTGATGTAACTGTCCGAATATTTGGATGAATGGAATAAAGAGCAATAAATCCCACATGCTTCTACAGGGTTAAGCCAGATATAGGGTTAAAAGTGAAAATAAGGAAGAAATCCAACTCAGCCCATTCAATTAACTCTATACAGTCAAGATTAAAAATGTATAAAGGATTCAGCATAAAGTGTTCTCCTAACAGCTCCTAAAGTCTGTTTATGTACCACTACAACTGCTAATGAATCTTTTTAGCAGTAAGCACTGGAATCTAATTTCTGCTGTGATGTTTAATTTAGAATTTAAAACAACTGATTAAGGGCTGGAGGAATGGCACAGAGGTTAAAATGCTTGCCTTGCAAGTGCAAGGCCCTGAGTTTGATTCCCCAGCACCACATAAGCCAGCATGGCTGAGCATGGAGGCGGAGGCAGGAGGATTACCATGCGTTCAAGGCCAGTGTGGGCCACACACTGAGTTCATGACTAGCCTGGACTACAGCGTAAGACCTTGTCTCAAAAATAAATAAATAAACAAACAAAATAAAATAACTTATTAATAAAAACTTACTTGACATCAGTTTGGGGATCTGGGCTTGTCCTCGTAAGAGCGGCCTGTATAAGTTTCCCTGGTAAGTGGCGGGCGGCGGGGCGGCATTGCTGTACATGCCGGTTCCAGAGCCTCTTGGCATCATGTGGCTGTGAAAGAACCCCACAAAAATCTACATGGATACATCGTCATATGGGGATGACACAAACTACACAAATGCTAACCATCTCTTCAGTACTGTGGCTAAATAAAGCTTAAAGCTACACAAAGGTAGTGGTAATAGCGAACGGTCATTTGCTACACCAAGATTCTTAACTGATAACCATTTAAACGTCTGACTGTATTATGCAAAAATGCACCTGTCTTTCCTTTCTTTGTTTTAGTTTTCCGCTCAAGATTCCATGCTGTTGCTATCAATGCACATAATATTATTTTGCACCCTGCTGTTTTCAATTTGCTGTAGAAAGCATCTCCCTGATTACATTAAAGCATCTCCCTATTTTATATTAAATACATAGAAATATTCAAAACTGTTATCTGCTGTATCTTGGGAGGAAAGCAGCTCTTAAACTCACTACACTGCAACTCCTCCCAACCAGAATAAAGGCCGGAGGCCCATGGTTTCACTCCCTCCACAAGGCTGCACTCAGCATCTCTAAGCCATCCCAGCATGCAAAGGCGGCCCCTTCCTTCACACTTCCCACACAACACGGCACTGTGCTGTGCGCACACTTCTCGTAGCCCTCTGCCATCATTCTGTGCTAGTTCACAGATTATGACGCACTTGGAATACTTAAGTATGTGAAATCTGCACAGGATAAACCCCCAAGAAGTAAGAATGTGCGTCAAGTCTGGACTATCTCCAGAATTCACAATTCTATGTAGGAGCATGTCTACGTGGGTTTCCAAAACAGCTGGAATAATGCAAAAAAAAAAAAAGTTATTTTAAGATTATTCTGATTTTTTTTTTTGGTTAAAAATTAAGAATATTAAGAATGAAGACTTTCCAAAATGGTATTAGCAATAGCTGACACAATTTTTGGGAACTACATTAGTTATCTGATAGATACAAGTTCACTTAATCTTTATGATGTTGCAAGGTATCAGTACAATCACCATCTTCATTTTAATAATGTAAGTAGGCTGAGGCATAGAGCGTGGATCAGTAATTTTCACAAACACATTAAGTGGTAGACAAGGTGACCAAATCCAGACATTGAGGACCTAAACCCCACATTCTTTACCATTATGCCAGTGTCCCTTACTCCACTGTGGAAGTTACTTGGTGATGGTGACACTTTCTATCTAAACCACAATTATGCCTAACCATGACTAAATCTTAAATTATGACATAATATACTCTTCTAGCTTGTTGTGGTTTACTTATTTATTTTTTTGGTGGTCCTAGCGACTGAGCTCTGGGCATTCACTCTGAGCTACATCTCCAGACCCTTTTTATCATTTATTTAAGACATGGTTTTGTTAAGTCACTAAGCTGCCCATGCTGGGCTCAAACTTTTGATCTTCCTGCATCAGTTTTCCTACCTGCTGAGATTATAGACCTGAAATCTCAGG
This sequence comes from Ctenodactylus gundi, assembly GCA_004027205.1. Taxonomy (NCBI): domain Eukaryota; kingdom Metazoa; phylum Chordata; class Mammalia; order Rodentia; family Ctenodactylidae; genus Ctenodactylus; species Ctenodactylus gundi. Next base: position 41,408 of record PVKB01001145.1, on the reverse strand, counting down.
GCTGTCTAGCCTGTTGTTTTTATCCCATCTTTATTTGTTATTCTTCGCATGTCTATGCTCCGCATAGTTTTTCAATAATTAGGAAAGAGACAATTGCATAGTTTCAAGGTAAAAGTTAGTAAGAGCCAGAAATTTACCAAAGAGGAAATAACAATGACCAATAAACACACTAAGAGAATTTCAGGAAAATGCAATTCACGTAAAAAATGAGATATTATTATTAAAAGCACTGGATAAGCAAAAATTAAAGAGACTTGTGGATTTGCGTACTAATGTATTACTTAACACTTTATAGAGATTCCCTGTCCCACATTAATTCAGCTAAAACTTTCTGAGGATAAACAGCATGGTTTAGTCCTTTGAAATAACTGTCAAAAAGATATTAACATTTCTTAAAAATAATAGAGGACACCTATATATTCTTAAACACAATACAATGCAATACCTAAATCCAAAAAATAAAGAAATGAATTTCTTAAAATGAACAAAAGCAGGAAAGTATCAAAGTCATTCAACATCTACAAAATAGTCTCTTAAATATCTGTGTCATAAATACTAACTGGCTTTGTCAGATGATTCACAAATAACAAAACTCATAGGAGATAGAAACCTACGACTCACCCCAATGTCCTGAAGGCTGCCTGGTCCAGGTGGACGGGCCGTCGGTCCCGGTTGAAGCCGAGCTGGGGCTTCCACTGGCGGCCATTGCTGGATTTTTCCCAGTCACTAGGCTTCAGGACTGCTGCTGGCTTTCTGACAGTAGAGAGCACAGGCTTCAGTTATGCAGGGTGCACCATCCATACAAGCTCAAGCGACACAGTGCGCTGCTATTACCTTGCTCCTGGAAGCATCACAGCTTTAAAAACGTAATCTTCAGCAAACTGTGGGTCTTTAAAATTAATACTGAAAGAAATAACAATATAATGAACTGATTATTAGTCTGCCTTCCTTGTCATGAAAACTGAGGTATTTTTTATGTTTAACCAGAACAGCTATAGTTAAGAAGTCTGTAAGTATTATGTAGCCAAAAATTTTGCCAAATGGGCTAAAAACCTTCCTCCTCAAACTGCCTCTACTTTTAACACCTTGCTTCCAAGTAACTTTCTTGTATTTTTTTTCAGAAATTCCAACCTAATACTTGACATAGTGTAAGAGATTTACAAGAAGAAGAAACAAAAATAAAATACACATACAAACAGCTGAGAAATGTATGAAGGGATAAAACAGCAACAACAAAAAATGCACTATACTTTCCAGTTGAAATCCTTGACCATGCATTCCTGATGTATGTTTATAAAAAAGAAACTTGAAAACCACACAAAAGTCCATTTTTACTAGCTATACACACATGCTGAGTATAAGGGACAGTGGTGGTGTGCACCTGACCACAGGCTGTAAGGCGCCTGTGTGAAACACAGCTGTGCATAAGATTCACACGTGGGCACGGACGCCACAGCCCAGCTCTGAGTGGCGGGAGCCTGTGAGTCTAAGTACACATGTGACAGTGGGCTAGCTACAGAGACCAGCGCTCCTCCTAAAAATGAAATCCTCAAGTAAGAGTTTTAAAATGCACCAACACAATACTTAACAACATGGAAAAACATTCAGGGGACTAAATGCCATAGTCATCAAAAGGTTATCAGGGTTTTTTCTCTGTACAATCATTTTTCATTCTTGGTAATTCCAAGTATCTTCCAAAATTTCTTCTATCATTAAAGATTATAGTTAGAGTAACATTATAGTAAGGTTTTACTGAAAAATATTTGGCTGACCTGGTTGACAGTTTTATAAAACAATTTTTTATTTTCCTTTCAAATTTTGTCACTTTAACAATTAGGGCCTATCTGTTGCGAAGAAAATTTCACTGTGGTCAAATTTAACCATATTTTAAGTATCTCATTAGATCCATATTTATAATAAAAATGACATGAGCTCAAGAACAGCTATAGAGCACATCATTTACTCGTCAGTTCCTCTTGACAACTCATCCTTCCTGGCAACTGTCACTGGCCCCCAAGTCCCTGACCTGCAAAGCGGCGCAGTAAGCAGAGAAGAGGGCCAGTCTGGGCGAGCCCCTGTACAGAGCATGACGGAGAACAGGGCTCTGCAGGGCTGCGCATGCGCGAAGGAGAGGAAATTGGGCAGTGTAGCCAGATCTGCATCCTGCATCTCACAGCAGGCATCTCTGCCTCCTCACAGCTCCTCGGGACGTCACCAAACCACCAAGTGCCTCTGCACACACGGTATCGTGGCAGGACAAAGGTTTTCACACCCTGACCAGCATCACGTCTACATTCCCTTCCAGTAAGGTAAACAGAAAATGCTTGGTAACAGTCAGTCGCAGGCACAGAACAGATGCTGAAGCAGGCATGTCTGCGCGCATGTGTGCATGGGCAATGTGACGGGAATTCATCACCGGGGGACCAAGAGAGGCATCAGCCAAGAGGCTGTGGCTACAAGTGTAGAAAGACTGGTTAGAGAAAATAAATGGGACAGAGACACAGTTAAATACCACAAAGCATTCAAAGAACATCAATTTTTCTCAAATTATCCTAAAGTTAAAAAGGAAGAAAGTTCACCCAATTTATTCTACAAGCCAGTGTAACTCTAATAGCAAAACCAAAAAATACCTAACAAAACAAAAACCCCACAGGATGGTATCTTTGATGAACATATACGAAAACTTTATCTAACTCCAACATCACATCAAAAAAGATTACAAAGCAAGACCAAGTGGAGTCGATCCTAGGGATGCATGAATGGCTAACGTTTGGGGCGGGAGGAATGAACAGCTCAGTGCTTAAAGCGCTTGCCTTAAAGCGCTTGCCTAGCAAGTACTATGTCAAGTGCTCAGAACCTGAGTTTGATTCTCCAGCACCACGTAAGCCAGGCATGGTGTTGCACGCCCATAATCCCAGCACACAGGAGACTGAGTCAGGAGGACTGCAGTGAGTTCAAGGCTGGCCTGGGCTCCATAGTGAGTTCAGGACCAGCCTGGGCTACAGAGAGAGACCCTGTCTCAAAAAAAAAAATAAATAAATAAATAAAAGGCTAACATTTGCACATCAAGAAACCTAATATGGGGACTGGCGGGGGTGGGCTGGGAATTCAGCTGACAGAGTACTCTCTTAGCATGGCAAAAACCCTGGGTTCAATTCTTAGTACTGCACCAAAAAGAGAGAGAGAAACAATATAGCATGTTAATACACTGAGACATAGAAATCATATGACCATCCCAATAGATGCAGGTTGTAGAAAGAAGAACATCTCAACCTTAGAAAGGCTGTACATGAAAAAACCATAAACAATGCCATGCTAAGAAGGCCAAAGCTAGCAGTCTCCTCTGAGAGCCAGACTCAGCCAAGGATGCTCACATATACCACTCCCACTCATCAAGCGCTCCTGGAAAGCATCCAGAGCAAAGAGGCAAGACAAAGACATAAGGAACATGTAAACTGAAGAAACAGGTCAAATTATCCCTGTTTGCAGATGATGTTATTATACACAGAAAATCTAAGAACCTGGCAACACCAAAAACACCGGGGTAGACAAATTTAGTAAACTTGTGAGAGATAAAATCAGCACAACAAAAAGTAGCATTTTATATGTCAAAAACAAATTAGCTCCTACTCACAATATCTGATGTTTTGAAATAAGATAACATTAAAGTAAATTTAACCAAGAACATAAAAAATCTCCACAAAGTAAAGAACACTCATGAAAAAAAGCAAAGGATGTACATGTCACACAGAGATGCAAGTGCGCGCGAGCGAGCGCGCGCGCACACACACACGCACGCGCGCGCACACACACACACACACACACACACACACACACACACACACACACAGAGCAAGACATCCTATATTCGTGGATTGGAAAAATTAACACCGCTAAAATGTTCATATCACCCAAAGCGTTCTACAGATTCAGTGTAATCCGTATCTGTATCTATCTGTCTGTCTGTTATAGATAGATAAACATGAACAGTGGCAATTCTCAAGGAATTAGGAAAGACAATCACAAACTTAATACCAAAACATAAAGGATCCAGAACAGCCAGAGGAATCCTGAACAAAAATAACAACGATGTTGGAGACATCATAGTATCTGACATGATACAAAGTTGATTATATAATCAAAACAGCAAGATCTTCGTATTAAAAAAAGAGACACAAAGACAAAACAGGATTGAAAATACAGGAATCATCACGTGTTACATCTAACTGCTTTTGGACAAAGGCATCAAGAACATACTTTGAACAAGGGACAGTCCATTAAACAAATGGTGCTGGGAAAACTCTATATATATGCAGAAAAATGAAACTAAACCCCTGCTTCTCCCTATACACCAGGGGTAAATCTCAAAATGGACCAGGGACTTACATATAGGATCCAAAATTGTAACAGTTATAATGGAAAATAGCCACGGGAAAAGCAACATTTTTTTTTGACAATACTCCAAATGTAGACAAAAGCAAAACTAGGTAAATGAGATTACATGAAACTATGAAGCTTATGTATAGCAAAGAAGAAAAAAAAACTTCAAAAGTCTATCTACACAAATGGGAGATTGCAAACTATCAATCAGGCAAATGGTTAATATCCAGAACGCGTTAAGAATTCAAACAAGGGCAAAAAACCCAGGAATAATCTGATTTAAAAATGGGTGCGGAGGTTTAAATCTGGAGTGTCCCCCAAAAGCCTCACATTCCTATGGATAACGTGGAGACTTGGGAGGCTGGAAGGGGCGGGTGCTCCGGACTTGACCTGGAGGAGTGTGTGCTGGTTCCATCTTCCCCCAGTCTCTCTCTTCCACCATGCTGTGAGGATGTCTGCCCCGGAAACTACAGTTCCAGCTCTAGCTGCAGCCTCACCATGTGATCCCACCATTTTCCAGCCACCCACACATAAAGAGACTGAGACTTTCTGAAACTGTGAGCTACAATAAATCTTTCCTCCCTAAGTTGTGAATGTCGAATACTGAGTCACAGCGATGAGAAAGTAAGACACTGGGCAAATGACTTCAACAGGTATTTCTCAAAAGATAAGCAAACGTCCAACATATATATGAAGAGATGCCTGACAGCACTAACACTAAAGGCCATGGGATATCGTCTCACTGTAGTTAGCACAGCTATTTCAAAAAGACAAAAATGAAACAATGCTGGGAAGACACAGAAAAGAAATGCCCACACCCTACCTGGTGGGCATGCAAACTACACAGCCCGTAAGAAAATCTGTATGGACGCTCCTGAGAAAACTAAAACCAGAACTACTATCTCTTCTAATCTCATTGTTGGATATATATCCATTTGTCTGTGGTGCTGGAGAATCAAACCCAAGCCTAGGGATGTCAATCCAAAGAAACAACCTGACAAAAAGACACCTGCAGGCCCATGTTTATTACGGCACTCTGCACAACAGCCCTGAGAGGAGACCAACCACAGCGGCCACTGACTAATGGACGACGTGGAGCGGTGGTCCGTACACACAGCTATTACTAGGGAGAAGACCCCATTGACAATGGCAGCGCGGCTTAAACTGCCAATAATGAATATTACAAATGCTGCAGGAATGGCTACATTTAAAAAAATCATCTCTACGCACATTCTTATTTGGGTTGATAAGCAATCTTCTGAAGAAAAAAGTTTGGGGCTCCTGGAAAAATCCAGTAATCACTGGCTCCAACACTACAAGCAACTCAGCTTTTATGTTTCTATAGGGGTTCAGAACTATTAAATGGCAGGTGGGAGAAAATGTAACTGTTCCTGCTGAAAATACTCACCTGTAAAAATTATTTTATTTATGTAAACTAAAAAAAAAAAAAAAGGCCAGTGGAAGGAAAAGAAAAGAGCATTTAACAACTGGAGGAAGGTGCAGAGGCCGAAGGAAAGGCAAGGGGCCCACCGCTGCCTGGCAGGAACTGGGGCTGCAGGCACAGACCTGTGGCTCTGTAAGCTATGGCAAGACTTGAATACGGAAAAGCACGTGGCATGCATATGCACCAATCATCAGGTTCAATGTAATGATTATGCATTGCAAATATAGCCTAACAAAAAGAATAATTTGGGGAAAAGCAAACAAAACATAACATTAAAAACAATAACAATGAAAGAAAATGCAAAAAAGTGTATGTGTACATAAACACCCAAATGAACAGAAAATTATGCTGCTGTACCAGGTTGATAATTTTTCTGTAACTTAAGAACCATAGGCAGAGGGGTTTAAATATTTATAGTTAACAAAAAAACTATGTGAAAATCATCAGTTGAGCCAATCATAATGTTAGAGAAAGACTGGGATAAGGAAAGTCTAGGGGGACAGTTCAGCTCACTCAGAGCCATGCTACTAACATGGTAAATGACGGGAAAAGCCCTTCCCGCCCAGCTGGCATGCGCTCGAGGGCCATTCCATGAACCAAGAGTCTCAGTAACATGCATAATACATGTCTTCAGCACTACAGGGAAGATCAGATCCAGCGGAATCGCCAACCAAAACCCACTTCAAGGACACAATCCCCAGAATATGGGATGGGACACTGGGCTCATTGAAACAGAAGGGGAAAAATGACCGGAGCCAAGGAGAAAGAAGTAACTGGCAAATGACACTGGAACCTGCACCTGCAGATTCTCACTTACAAAGCATATGGAACACGGGGATACCCACGCTCTGAATATGCGCGTGCGTGTGCACACACACACAGTGCAATGAAGTGGAACTCAACAGGATCCCTCAGAGAACACAATGAAAATTATGTCATGAAACAAACATTAACTTTGGTCTTTCACAACCCTTTACAACATTTATACTCAATAGACCAGTTTGGCTTTGAAGTCATTTTTACCATACACCTGAATGTGCATCTCAGTCAGAAACCTGATCCGTTTTGTAAATCTAATAAGCATAATGAACACAATGGGTACCCACTGGTACTTCCTACTCAGAGACAGCAAACCAATCTCGTCTTCCTAACACCAATGCCAGGCTCTATCCATGGATTCTGTTGCTCTCGTCTAGAAGTGTCTCTATGTTAACTAGACAGCTACAGAGAATCAACTATTACAGGAAAGCTAAGCAGGAAAGCCTTGAAGTGGTGCAGAAAAACTGAGGAACACAGCAAAAATCCAGTGAGAGCACTGGTGAAACCAAGACGCTCAAAGCGGCCACGTGCGCCAGAGTCCAGGGGCTAGTCTACAGTGGGAGTGCCTCCGCACCGAACCTCTCAGAGCCAGGCTGAGGGGCTGCAGGCAGCGGCAAAGGCTGCACTCCACCTTAACAAAAGACCACAAAGACACTGAGCTGGGACAAATGACCGGAACAAATGACCGAGGAGATACAAAGAAAATGATGTGCAAAGATGAACAAAGGCATCTGTTGCAGGAAGACTGTAACTCTCAATAGATTTCTTTAAATAAAAGCTTTTCTAAAGCTGCAATTAGTTACTAGCTAAATCCATTTAAGAGAGAACATAAACATGGTTACATTTCACAACAAGAAATCTCATCAAATTTCCCGAGTCTCTTGGTAGAGACACCCTAAGTGGGTAGGAAAGCAAGATTCAGAATTGCCAGGCTTTGACCAAACTCCTGAATACCTGAGAAGTTTTTGTGTTAGTCTCATTTAAACATTAAGAAAATGACAACACAAATCTGCCATGAAGGTAAATTACATCGCACAAAGTATAAAAAGGTTGATTTTTAATCTCAATTGTCATATTACATTTTGCATTATTTTTACTCATTGGAATTTGCCATCATTACTGAATAGCTGATGGGTATGTATGCTTTCCAAGTGGCAGAAATACGTCCTTTAAATTTATAACACTGACAAAATTTTCACATTTTAATCTTATCTCAACTAATACACAGTATATTCTCCTTCTGTTTTAAACTCTACAGGGCCACAACTCTACAATTAAAATAGTGTGTTGTAATGAGGTACAGCGGTGTGAGCTGCGGTGAGGGCCGAGGCCTGGTAGCTCCTATGTGGCAAACTACTAAAACTCTTACGTCCTACCTCCCACTTTCCTAATCCAGGAAGAATTAGAGGTTGTCAAGGGAAACCAGAAAACAGATAAGCATGCTTGCTAAGTCGGTAACCTCAACAATATACATAATTTAAAGTCAAGAGGCTCTGCTCTGGGGCCTGCAGCACAGGAACTCTCCAATCTTAAAGCAGGGGTGTAGCAACAGCTGCCATTTCCCTGAGAACCAATCTTTTAAAATTTATGTGCCCCCCTCCCCTCAAAACAAAGGTGTAAGTTCAAAGCTGTGTTCTAAATGCCGTGATTTTGGAAAACTTACCTGACCGCAGTGTTTTGCTCCAGGTCCCGTAACATAGGAACAGGAGAACACACTACCCTGGAAGGAAGCAGAAGAATCATCTATTTGAAAACTGTAAGCTCTCAGGTAGGTGCACGTAAGCAAATGCTGCCTGTTAGCCTTCTAAAAAATTATTAAAATGCTCTAACAAAAACAATATGACCTTCTGAACTTTTTAAAATATGGTCGGTCCTGCCTTCCTTGTTTACCATCTCATAAATAAACCAATTACGGGCAAAGGCCTTGTATCAGATATTTGTGATACAAAAGCAAAAACAAACTATTCCCACCTTAAATCAAAAAATAAATAAATATCCGGTACTTCATAAATCGGAAAAACCAAATGGCTAATCTTTAATCATGTGACATTCAACCTCCAGAGGCATGCACACAATCAAAACATTTGCACACAATGAAACCCTTCAAACCATGTTGAACTGGGAGGGGGTGGGAGAAGGTGACTCACAGGGTAAGGGAATGACTCAGGTACTGCATATGCGAGTACATGTCTGTCCAAATGAAACCCATCAATCTCCATAGCCAATATGTACAAATAATGAAACGTGGGGTGGGGGAAAGACATTTAGCCTCATTAGTAATCAGAGAGGCAACTGCAAACCACACAATGTCAGCAAGAAACCACCAAATACTGAAAAAATTAAAATGGTGCCAATGTTCCACAGCTTTGCCAGACTGAGCACTCCAACCTTTCTGGCAAACTGCTCCAAGCATCAGAGTAGAGCAGCCACGCAGAGAGACTCTCAGCACTTTTCCAGGCAAGAACACATGCCCTGATAGGCAGTTCCGTTCACAACCACATCCCAGAGGCATCAGGTTTCAAATTCTGCTCTCAAGCTTTCACACTTTTAAAGATCTTTTATTTATGTTGGCTGTCTCTATTAGTATTTTCTTATTAAAAATTAAAACTAAAATTTTAAAAAATATTAAATTTAGAAGAACATGAATAACATGCTAGTGAAAAAACTGTAATTTACAAAGCAAAAGAGTGTCACTGTTTCACATTTTTAAAAAACAACAGTATCAGCCCTGCTATCTGACAGGAGGCTCTCCTCTCTGCTTCTGAGTACATCTCCTGTGACGGAACACACTGCAATCCCCACCGCACATTCAAGAAAAAAAAATAGAGAAAACCAAGTAATACCATCAACATCTTAGTATTATAATCAAAATAACTTTGACCCTGTGGGTGTCCTGGCAGTTCCAGGGAGCCCCTGGAGATCCCTTGCAAGGTGACAGAGGTACTATAGGTTAAGGAAGGGGGCTTTGAATGCAAACATTTTTCAGTTCAATGGTTTTGTTTTCTATTACTAGAAAATAAACCATGAGACAATAAAGAAAGTGCAAACCAGACTTCCCTCCTTGCCTCGAACGTACACAAATGAACACTTACTGCTCTGGAAGAACAGCTTCTTCATCCAAAGAAAACTTTCCTTGAATCCCATGGCAGAGTTCAGGTGGCACATCCACGGGCTGTGAGAAAACAACATCTGATTACGTATTCGAATGGACAGGAAAGGGAGCCCAAGCAGATAACCTGCACACCACAAGTTCCCAGGGTATTACTCTTACGAGCCAAATGGGAGGAATTCTCTAGGGTCAAGAGATGGATGGATAATGAAAATGTGGCATATAAATTATTCAGCCTTTAAAAGATAGATTTTGGCAAAAGCTACAGTATGAATGAACCTTAAAAACATACTAGGTGAAATAAACCAGACACAAACAATAAATACTGTAGGACTCCACTTAGAAGAGGCACATTCACAGAGGCAAAAAACAGAAGACAGGAAACCAGAGGCTGGAGGGTCAGCAGAACTGGGGGACAAGGCTCAGTATTACTTGGTGAGTTTGGATTTCTGGATGGGCAAATGAAAAGGACTGGAGGAGCACAGCGGCAGTGAGTGTAAGCACCATAAATACACTGACTGTCACCGAGCTGCACACCTGAAACGGGTTACAATGGTAAAAATGTCCAAGTTAAGCATGTTTTACTAAACCATCTTTCCAAATACATTCTTAATTAGGCAGACTGCGTGCCATACCTCTGTGGAGCCCGTCTGGTAAAGCTCTAAGATGAAGTCACGGAGTGGGTGGTGTTTCCCCACAAACAAAACATCACCACCAAGGCTGTTTCTTCTGGCTGAGGGGAAAACAAGGCAAGAATCGGATGACAGGCACGTCAAGCCGAAGAGCTGTGTCTGATCAGTCAGTAACAAAGGAAGCATCTGAAGTTTCGTAAGCCATTCCCAGGACAAAGTTTACAAACTCCATTTCTTCATACAAAATATAAACATTACCTGAGAAAGTTTAAACAAATCTGTGGCAGAGAGCATTCTAACAAGACCAAGCAAAAACTGTTTCCTATACACTTACACTGGTACTGAATAAATTTTTCAACAAAGCTAAGCTTGCCAACCTCTCCATATAAATACTTTTTACTATCAGATTAAACACAAAATCCCACTTTATATGCAAAGAAACAGGCAGCACTCAAAAGGCAAATGCTTGATTCACTTGAATCTTTTAAGCAAAATCATTACCCAAGAGGCAAAAGGGGAATGGGGGTGGGCGCTGAAAGTAGGTGGAAGAAATGAAGCTTCCTGACAAGTAAAAACTTGTATGTGTGCATGTCCATAAGAGTCAAAAAGTGTCACTTTTAAGTAAATTTAACACACACTATCAAGTTAAAAATAATAAGTACTACGTGATTTATAATAGTAGATTAAGAAGCAAAGCTAATGTTTGTTATGAAGAAGTAAAACTAATGTTTTATGCTCCCTTATAGGAGGAAAAAAAGTCTGACTTTATACGGAAGCATGAGGTCTACACTGCACAGGCACAGGGCTGATCAAGCGGCAGGGCAACTCTTACTCTCTTCTGGAGTGAGGTCTGGGTAAACCTCTTCCAGGGCAGCTCGCAGTCTTCGCTCATCCACAAAGGGCAACAGAGCAACACCTGGGGAAATACACACACACAAACCACGCCAGCCATTAGGGTCACCCGATTCAACCCACCCTGGGCCAAGTAAACATTTCTAACCAGTGGACTATCCCTATTGATACAAAGATATTCAGGAACTGAATTTTTTTAGGTCATTCAGCTGAAATTCAAATGCAAGTATTTCTTACATTGTGGTTGGAGAAACATTCTCTCTATTTTTCACACTTAAAATGGCTCATACGGAAGATCACGTTTGCCGACGCTTTGCAGGGATACAATTTACAGACGACATGAACAAGCAGACACCTAGACACTTGCTCCCAAGGAGATGGCCACAGGCGGGACAGCTCACCTCCCTAGAGCCTGGACTGTCCCTTCATTTTTCCGGAAACTGGTCTCTTCTCTTAGAGGTGACATAACTGACATGTTCAGAAGCTCTACTTGGCTTACTACATGGAGGGCTCTTCGAGTTCCCAAGTTCAACAGGAGTCTACTTACAACAGAGCCTGTTAGCTTATGCATAAAGATCTTTTAGAGATTTGCTTTAAAAACCTGGAAATGGGCAACGAAACAGGGGCTGTTCATGTGGGGTCTGAACATGGTCGTTCAGATGAGAGTGAGCCGGAACTAAAGGCACCGATGGGCCTTAGGGGATGCAGCTACGCGCATACACATTTCAGAGAGGCATGCCACTGACAAAGCGTGCAGGACTAGAAAAATGAGCAAAGTCACTAAAGTGCCTAAACATTCTGCTGTCATGCAGTAAAATCAGTTTTTTGACTAAAAAAAAAATTAGAGTACACAGCAAAGCCAGATGCTAGGTAGAGCTACGTAATTTTGAAACTACTGTCACTCAGAATTGTTTTATTTGAAAATTATTAATACGAGACATGAAAAGGTTGCCACTAATATTTTAAGTACTATATTTTTCAAAGTAATGAAACGTTTAATTTTACTGTGTCGTAGTAAGGAAAAGTTTTAAAGTAAAGTTCAGTATGAATTGGGAAGGTCAAAAAAGTCTATTCTGGGTGAGGCTTCTTCATATAATGAGGAACACGTGGGAACCCCACCTACCCCAGGGAACTGCTCAAGTTTTTACCCAGTTGCCACTTAAGAATCTACAGCATTATCTCGCTTGTTTTCTATCTTTTGGAGTCAGAATCTGACACAAGCCACAAGACTTGCCTACAGTATTAACTTCAGAAGGCAAAGCTACTTGGCAAGGTGTCAAGCCACCCAGTACCGGCAGGCCAGGAAATAAAGAAGGCTTTCCACCAAGGACCCCGAAATGCACAGGCGGTGAGTTGGACAGGCAGGCAGCACCAGTCCAAGGCCACAGATGTACACCACACATTAGGTCATGGAGCCTCGCAGTCACTTGGACACCGACGGTGGTGGTTACGCTAAGATAAGTGCACTTGCTTCAAATGTGAGTGCCTGAGTCATACTTGGTTTCAGATCTTGGGCCTGCCAGTGTGACCTGAATTAAATTTCTTGAAGTCTTTGCTCACATATAAAGTATATGTCAATCAAAACTACTACCCTATATATTCATACTCAACACATTTTATAGATACTATATTGGTATTAAATTACATATAATCTTGACCAGTACATACGCTCAGAATGTCAGAATGTACTCACATATACTGCATCTTCTACCTGTTTAAGATTATACAACTCAATACAGAAATTACTTCTACTAAGCACTGTGTTTTACTTCTACTAAGTTTTAAAAGTATCAATGGAGAAATACTACTAATACTAAATTTCACCTCCAACATTGTTTCTTCCTATGCTCCCTAGATGAAATTACCATAAAACAAACAAACAAAAAAAACCTAAAGACCAAAATTTAAACCTATCTTTAAACACACATGGACACTCAATGGATCCCAAATAGCCTAAATAATCCTGAACAAGAGTAAAGTATGATTTCTAACTCAAAGCTTACTAAAAAGTTACAGTTATTAAACAGTATGGTACTGGCAAAAAAAAAAAAAGCAAAGAAAACAAAGACATACAAAACAACAGAACTCATTAGCTAGCCCAGAAAAAAAAGCTTATATACATGGTCAGTTGATTTTTGACAACCATCACCACTCAAAGAGAAAAGGTCTTTTCAACAACTGGTGTTGAGAAAACTGGTTATCTGTACGCAAAAGAAAGTATACTTTTCTCTTACACGACACACAAAAATTCAAATAAAGCAAAGATCTAAATGTAAAATCTATAATTAAAAAACTCTCAGGAGAAAACTGAGAAAAAAGATTTATAGTACTAGATAAGGCAATGACCTCTTACATACAAGACCAAAGGCACAGACAGCAACAAAATGATAAACTACACTTCATCAAAACTAAAACTCATGTGCATGCACGGATACTGTAACAGAGTAAGGCAACCCCAAGGATGAAAAAATATATTCGTATCATGTATTAAGGAAGAGACTTTGCACTAACATTTCTCTAAAGAAATTTTCTATGTGGGATGGACAAACATCAATTTTTCACATATAATACTAAAAATATGTATCTTTTCCAGAATTCCTTCATCCCCTAAGTCATGTCTGCTTAGTTCTTCCAAATTTTTTTCAACAAAAACATATCTAAATTTTACCTTGCCATGCATATTTCTTCCCATTCAGATCAATAGCAAAATCTTCAGGGTAGAAGTCAATTATACTAGAATCCTGAAGCAGGGAGAAAAGAAAAGCATGAGGACGACAGCCACCGTCTCCTACCAAGCTGCCCTCTCTGGATGGGTCTCAACTCTTTCTAGCTAGGACACAAAGTGAGTTCAGGGGTCATCTGGCTTTTTATCTCTGGAAACCATCACACATGGTTGAAACAAAATGAAAACTTACAGGCATGCTGAGCACAAGTCAATTTTTTTTAGGGTACTCGTGACCAAAGGAAACGAAAAATATACATAGTGAAATACATTCCAAAGAATTCAAATATGACCCCAAACCCCCAATTACTAATATATTCAAAATACTGAGAGACTCACGGGATCACTCATGAGCTTCCGCCACGACGGGGGCAAGAAGTTACCACTAGCAGCTGGAAAAACTCCCATGAGCTGTTCCAGTGGTTTAAACTGCAAAAGAGAAAAGAAGTTAAAAGATTCAAAATTATTATCTAACCTAAAATTCTGTGTACTTTATCCATTCTAAGCTTACCGGTTTTGTGTCCTTCTCAAAATCAGAAGACATGTCTGCAATACCTTCAAAGTCTGAAGCAAACGGCGCATAATGGAATGGATAGTACCACTTCCAAGAAGCACAACCCTAGTCATGGAAAACAAAGAGAAATACAAACTTATGTCAATGACAGGCACTGAAAAAAATAAAAACTAGACTGTTAGTCTATGGTATTTTGTTTACAATGGTACACTGTACTGACTAATCTCAACTGGATTAAAAGACCCCTGGAGAAGAGAGGAGAGATGGGAAGGGCACTGTGCACACTCAGGGTTAGCTCACGCTTGAGTCCACTGCTGGGCGGACTACTGGTGGGGGGCTAGATGGGAGAAGTAGCTCGCTGGTCTCACCCTGGAGACTGCATTACACCCCTACCAGCTTCTGCTAGTCACGTTTTTTGCTTCACGCTCCTTAAGGAAGGCAGCTTTCCTCTACTACAGTTCTGCTTGCAGAAAACCAAAGACTAACTAAACCCTGGGAAACTGAGCCAAAACCAACCCTTCCTCTGTAAGCTGCACACACTGAGAACTCTGTCCCCACAACAGAAAGCTGGCCGACACATACAACTTCCAGTACTCATGCACACAGGCATTTGTTCCAAGAGCATTCTGTTTCCAAAAAGGGATTCCTTCACTGAAAAAATACTCTAAAACATCTTTAATAATCAAGCTAATACCAAACTTTATATTCAGACACAACTTGGTAAAGGTTTCTATCCTTAAAATACATTTGGTGGCTTTTTTCTTTTTCCTTTTGATGCAGGGACTTGCTTTGCAGCCCAGGCTGGCCTCACACCCAAACCTCCTGCCTCAGCCTCCCAAGTACTGGGATTAAAGGCATAAAACACCATGCCCAGCTTTTATGATGCTAGAGGCTAGAACTCAGGGCCTTGTGCTCGCTAGGCTAGTGCTTTCACCACTGGGCTACGCCAGGCGCTCGGTGGCATTTCTTCCTTACTGTAGAGCTGCCACAAACAAATAAAAGCAAGAACAGGCGCTTTCACTTTCTGAGCGCGGCACGTGGTAAGAGCATCTCTGGAACCGTGGTGAAGAGCCAAAACAGCCAGAAATTCCAATGTACAAGGCACTAGTATTTTCTCCACCCCCTTTTTTTCCCTGAAGATAGCCTTGCTATGTTCCTCAGGCTGGTCCTGAACTGCTGGCCTACCAAGGTCCTCTCACAGTGCTGGGGTTACATACTCATGCCAGTACACCAGCACCCACGTGCATATTTCTATGTGACAACTTTCTCTTGACCATAAAAATTTGAGTAAACAAACATTCCAGAAGAGAAGATAGCCAGGCCTTACAGCGCAGGCCTGTAATCCTGGCCCTTGAGAGGCTGCGGCAAGGGGAGTAAACGTCTGAGGCCACAGTAATTTAGTGAGTTAGCAATACTTTGTCTCAAAATAAAAAATAAAATGGGTTAGGGTAGCTCAGTGTGAAGGCCCTGGGTTCAATGCCTCACACTAAGAAAAAAACAAAAAGAAAAAAAGAACTTCCATGTGTTTTTATTCTGTGCCTAGTGAATTAAGACAACAATGGGCGTAGAGCACACGGACAGAGTAGCATGCAGTCAAAAGTAGAGCCCACACACAGAGGAGCGCAGTGAGCAGTAGAGCACACACACAGCAGTGCACAGTCAAAAGTAGAGCATACACAGAGTAACACAGTCAAAAGCTGTTACATCATGTTAGTTTCTATTTACCAGACAAACTCTATTTATCCCTGGTCATGACCCTGTTAACTTGGTTTGCTTTCTAATTACGAAATCAGACACTGATCATAGCGTCACCACCTTTATGGTGTCTGTCTCATTTCTCGTCAATCTGACACCTCGATTACTACAGCATTCAAATCAGATGTAGATGAGCTCTAACAGGGTTACTTTTGATAAGATGACTATGTCATAAAGGAGATGACACTGTTCCAGCGCCTCTCAGATTCTTATTGCTATTTGCCAGGCTGTGTCCTTTAGTCAGTTAGCGGCTATCAGTTAAATACCTGGTTATTTTTAAATGGCAATTTTTAAAACACTTAAATTTTCAGCATCTTAAGGACAAAGTATAGCCAGGCATAGTGGCACATACCTTTAATCTCAGGACGCTGGGCAGCTAGAGGATCATAAATTCAAGCCTAGCCTGGGCAGCTGATGATTTCAGCAAGATCTCATCTCAAAATAAAAAATAAAAGGGCTGATGATGTTGCTCAGTGTGGACACCCTGGGTTCAATCTCTACTGAAATTCTAGCATTACAGAAGAAGGTAGAAAGATACCATGTTTGAGCCCAGTCTGTTTCAAAATAAAGAATAAAAATGGACTGGAGATGTTAAGGTACTGGGCTTGATCCTTGGACACATACACACACACCCGCGAGCGAGAGCGAGAAAGAGAGAGACAGAGAAAGGAAAAAAAATCAGTAAAAAAAAAAAACAACAAAACTGTCTCTGTTACGAGCATCCAGTTTTATGAATACTTATGGTAACACATTTATAACCAGGAAGTGTTAAATACTGATATGAATTTTACTTAGAATATTCAATTTTATATGTGATTACAGAAATCACTATCTTTCTAAAATGATTAGCTAGAACTTAAAAGAAAAATGTTACTTTTATACCTGGTAATAATATCGAAGAACCCAGCAAAGTCCTTCAACGTAGGACTGTACAACCTTACGACGGAATTTCTCATCAGCTGCGTCAACATCAAACTTGTTCTTGTAGTACCGCTGCTTCCAGCCGGCTTCCCACAACCTAGGAGGCAGGAAGGGCCAGCATGTGCTGAGTAAGACTGTCCTCTGCCTTCCACCCTGAGTCAATTCATACTTACTGTCTAGGGAAAACAGGAATGAACTAGACATAGATGGTAAAGCTACTACAGATTCACTTAATTATTTCTAAAAGGTCCACTTTTCAGGATTCATCAACTTAAAGTAATTTAAATATCAAAACCCGAACACTGATTCTGCTAAGATTATAAAACTACATTAAGAGAAGGTGAAGAAAACAGCCGTTGTTAAGTATCAACAGGATACTTGTTTGCTCAGATTTTAATGCTGCCTTTTGCATTTTCTCAATTGTGCAACAATTCTAAAATGACACTTTAAGATCCAAACCCTAAAAATTTTTATATTACATAGTTCTTCAGTTTGTGAAAATATATTTCAACTACATAAAGTCAACAATTTTTTTTAAAGTAAGTTTTTAAAATGTAAAAATGTCTTATAAAGTAATGTAGGAGCCAGGCAGAAATTATGTGGACCTGTTCTCCACATCCTCGCTTGGCCCTCACTCCCTTTTGCGCTAACAGGTGTTGATGACTTAGGAGAAGGAGACAGACATCCAGAGACACAGACATTCTATTTTCTATATTCTCTCTCTCTCTATCTCTATCTCTCTCTCTCTCTGCATGACCTGGTAAAATGCCACAAGCCTATCAACCATTAAAAATACAATTCCAAGAACCACATTTTCTCCCAAAGTATATTAAAAAAAAAAAAAACACTTTTCAACGATTTACACAAAAAGAAACACAGAAGCCAAAGAAAAATCTAGACACATCAAGAACACCGAGGTGGCTCTCCACTGAGGGCTCTTTTCCATAGGGGCCAGGTTTCACATATTGGTAGTCACGTTTCAGAATGTATCACACTAATTTTTAATCCCTCCAAAGAATTCACAGAACAATCATAAGTCTCTATCCATACACAGATTACCACTGTTTTATAAGGAAGTACTAATGAAACGCCCCAAGCATTTTTATTTCTATTATCCTCACTACCAAAAGTAAGTAGCAAGATACTAAATAAACCAAGTTACCTGTTAAATCAGTACTGATCATGACAGCTTACAAACAAACAAGTTCTAAGAGGGAAAATCACGGGTTACAGAAGTAAAGGTAGAAGCTCAAAGTAACCTGGCAACTGCCTGACCCCAGGCCTACCTGGACCTGACAGCCCACGGGACCAGGAAAACGCAGACAATTTGCATGAATCCTGCCCAGGTCCCAGTCTCAGCCCAAACGACACTTCCGCGTCCTAGTCAAACAGCATAAACTATGGGCAACTACTATCTTGTTTATTTTTAAAGCATATCATTTTCCTAAATTCTTAACGAGCTATAATTTTTTATTGTTGCCTTTTTGCCTTAGGAGCTCAGGGTTCAAATCTGGACCAATTTCATCTCTGAGGCACTGCTCATCTTACTATATAATGATCCCAAACGTTTGAAAAAAGACTCAAAGTTCCTTACGATAAAGTTATGAAAACAGCTAAAAAGAAACACCTCTGCGAAATACAACCTTGCATATACAAGATGGTGATTTTTAAAAAAGGTATATATTTATGACTTACAATGACTTCTGTGTATTTCATTTTGAGCAAGAACCTTTCAGCTGAGCAGATTAAAGCCAACCACACTACTGTCCAAGTCTAACTGAACTTTGTAGGTTACATAGCTTGAAAATTCAATCTCCAAACAGCGACGTTCAAATCATCATCCGAGCTAAACACCTCGCGTGTTACCCAACCCAGCGCCTGGTCTCAGCAGGGAGAGGATCTGGGAAGATGAAACCGTGTGCACACTAGTCCAGATGCTTGGGCTTAACAGCTGCCGTCTGCACAGCTCACTGGAATTTAGCGGCTATCAGAGACCCCCACGTTAATTACTGCTGGATAGAAAGCCGCTGGCAAGCCAATGGCACTAATCAGAGCACACATCTTCAGCAAACTGCTAACAAAGTGCCTCCAGAAGTGGCATCACCTGACGTTATCCTCAGGCTCAGGCTCACTGTCACTGTCCTCTGCCTTCCGCTTAGTCCCTCCAAGTGGAGACGGGGAGCCGTCGGACAGGAGGCTGGTGTTGGGAGACGCTGAAGGGCTCTGCGGACAAACAGGCATCACAGAAGAATTTCATTATTCATTTTACATATGAAGTTACATTCAACTGCCACTGCCTGCCATGCTTCGTAGGGACACATTTTTAAAGGTATTGATAGGTATATAAATATCCAAATATGCTGAATTTAAAAAGTACATAGGCTGATTTTGCCCTCTCTCACCAACCTTTGAAGTAATACAGTCCACACCAAGTTTCTTGTGATTGAGCTCAGAAGAATTAACATTAGGGCAAATTTTTTTCAGAAAAATAATTACTGATTTTTTTTTTCAGCACTAGGGATTGAACCCAGCGCCTCGGGCAAGCGAGGAAACCCTCTATACGGAACTACATACACTCCAGGGCTTGCATGCATCTTTTTCAAATTTTATTTTGAAATAGGGTCTTACTAGGTGTCCTAAGGCTAGGCTAGAACTTCTGATTCCAAGTGTGAGGCTAGCTGGGTAATTTAAGCAACTTAGCAACAACTGTCTCACAATAATAAACTAGAAATGAGCTGAAGTTACAGCTCAGTGCTAAGGCCCTGGATTTGATCCCTAGTATCATATAAAAAAAAGTCTGTAAAACCAAGGTTTTCTCTAAGCACGGAGATATACAACTACAATTTCGGTTTTATCTCCCAGAGTGCCGAGATTATAGGCAAGTGCCATCATGCTCAGAAAATTTTTACAGATTTTTCAAAAAAAATTACAGCTCGTGAACTTTGTTTTCCTTTGGTGCTCCCTCATGAATTCATAATCATTGTCTACTTACCAAATAGCAAAGCTCTGGGGAAAAACATATATGTGTAACATGCGCTGTCTGAGCAATGCACTGTATCTATAGAGATACACAGTAAGATACGAAAGCGTCAGTCAGTGCTAGTGAGACTGAAGCATGCTGGTCAGTGGTTATCCTCGTGTAACACTTCAGAAAGCAGCAGCTTCATGAGACTCTGCCTGGCCACTGGTACGTTACATGCACTGTTTTAAGACTGAGTGTATAGATCAAAGCCTATTAGTCATCTTAGCAAAGATGTGGATGCCATGTCAAGTCCAAGGGTAACTTCGCCCTCACAGCATGCTCATTGAGCACAACAGGGCCTGAAAATGTGGTGGTACTGGTGAATTCAAAAATTAAATCTTCTGCAACTTTAATTACGTCATAAGCTAAATGACCAATTGACCAAAAACATAAGAAGCAAGAAAACATTTTCACAGTAAAGTTTTCCTTTTATTATTTATAGTGTATTAGATATTTCAGGTAAATTCAGTTAACAGAGAACTCCTTTCGTGTGTGTGTAGAAGATTATAGGGGAGATATATATATATATATATAAAAATTCCAAATTCTGTAACACTTTGAAGACATGGAGTTTGGGGAATCAATGTCCACCCATGTCCCCCTCCGTTTTTCAGGTGTCCATCTCTTTCTTTGGAGTCCATTATCCCTCTTTCTACACTGTCACTTGTGCTGGGGCCTTTTTATGCCATTCTTTTTGTGGTTTTCATCATTAGAAACATAGACCTCTATAATCAATTTTAAGATTGGTTCACTTCACTGAGCATTACTGACTCAAGCATTTGTTTGAATGCTTCGTATCTGTCTTTCTATGGCTGTGTGGTATTCCAAGGTTATTTCAATACCATGAACAGTCAGCATGAAGGCGGTTGGCACTAGAGGCCAAGAAGAGCTAAAGCAAAGTTTTATTTCACAAAGATCTTCAATCACTTTCTTTCAAAATTGTACTGTATCATTTATTGTATTTATTACACATAGTCAGTACTGCCAGAAAAACCAAAACCAAACAAACAAATACAACAAGGTACTACAGTACAGCCCTCTTTGGCCAGCCAGACTGAGCCTGAAGCACCAAGCTCCATCGCCTGCCCTGGGTGCCTGGCCTCAGACAGTTTAACCTCTGGGCCTTAACTTACAATGGGGTTGAGAACATTCTACCTCTTGCAGGTTCCTGCAGAGATAAATGTAAAATATTACTAACTAGCATGTTATCCTGCTTGCCTGGCACACATAATTAATTGTTCAGTAACTAAAAACTATTATTTTTTTATTTTGGTAAAAAACTTCACATGACATAAAATTTAACATTTTGGGGTAAATACATGAATTCCAAATTCTGTAACACATTGGAACCATGGAGTTTCGGGAATTTTTATTTTTAAGTCTTATACTAACTGATTTGGATTAAATAATAAGGTGACACGCCCATTGAATATCTAGGTACAAAGCAGCTTTGTATGAAGCAAAGTTTCCCAAATTGACTCTTAATCAGTAACATAAACTTCATCTTTAGATAACAAAATAGTAATATGGTTTTAGAAAAAGAAAAGTTTTTCACCAATTAATGCTCTCTGCTGCTTTGACTCTACAAATAAATGTAGTCTATTCTGAAAATAACATACAAAGTCACTTAAGCAAATGGCTTTCAAATGCTGTCTCTGTTGTCAGACAAATTCCAGTAAGAGGATAGTCTGAGATATAACAAAACACAATCTGGAATGCAAAATTTAAAGCTACATGTGTCAGAAAACAGAAGTTACCTGCTGAAGCACTAACAATGCTGACCACTGACACATAGCACTGACAAGGTCAAGTAAATGCCCAACAGCTCAGTGGGAAGAAGGCAGCAGAACGTCCACCACTTTAAGGATTCCCTCTAAATAAACTGACAATCTGACTTCATGATTTCCTTACGTCCACTGTACAAGACTCCGATTCCACACCTCCTCTATATAAAAATATCTCAAGAGGGGTTGGGAGAGGACCCAACAATAACTTATTTCCCCGTTCCTACTTTCATGGGCAGACGGAACTGATCAATAGTCTGTGGCCAAGGAGCCTTAATATAATACTGGAATCTTTCACAAAACAATCACAGCTGGCAAAATTCAAACCTCCCACCTCCCTTGAGAAAGATTAAGAAAAAAGCATTCTATCACCAACAAGGTGCTTGACACCAGTCACCCCAGTTTTGCTCTACGGGGACTACAGACTTACAATCGTAACTGGCAGGCACGACTTCCCTTTCTCCACTCTACTCAGGTATCTCAGTGCACCCCCTTCTCCTCCTTACCCTCCACATTTCATTCCTTAGGGGTCAAAAGAACAAAAATCACACAGAACAACAAAATACAATCAAAAAAGAAAGAAAAAGGCAGACTGATTCTCGCAGGAGAAATGAAAACGTCACCTCTCAAATTCCCAATTTTAGGTCCTAAAACTGGGTGTACATTTACATGAGTATCAGTAGAATCAACATTCTTGTGCGGCAAAAACTCCACTACCAACTTGAGCTGAAATAAGGGATATACGCACCAAAATGCACAAGAATACTACGTTTTAAATATCCATGCTAGTGCAATCTCCTTGGCTACATCACAGCACAAGTACACACGACACTCAACCTTCCCTGGTATCTTCCCTCTACCACTCCGCCCCTCCCCCTGCTCCTGCTGCAGGGCACTCTGACCTCACGGGAGGATGCTGGGAGACACAACAGCTTTGCTAGGTGGACTAAACTGTTTAGGCAGTTTAGATCACAATGTTTAAACAAGCAGGGGTACCGTGATGCCAAGTCCATCACCAGTTTTTAAGGAGAAGACACGCAGAGTTTGGATAGTAATGGGCACATGCCAGTTATTTACTCAGAACTGCTCCAGGCCTGAGTTGGCCAGGGAGTCCATGGGCAGACAGGACTGTCCGGTTGTGACAGCCTATGGATACAAGGCAGCAAATGGCCGTAAGTGACCCCAGCAGGAAAGAGAGCACAAGTCTCTCTCCAGGCCCAGCAGTGGGGCACTTGGATAGGGAGCCATTCCCACCCCCACCCCACCTTGTTCTCCAGGTGTGGGGTACACTGGAACGCAGGAGCAGCACAGCCACTTGCTCTTCATGTTCAAGTACACGGACTGGCCCCCTTAGATATTTACATAGTAATAAAGATGGACTCGATAAAGATACCTCAGGGCAAAAGAAACTGAAAACTATAAAACAAAACAATTCCAGGCTGGGCGATAAAATTCACACATACACTATTTCAAGACTATAAACCACTTACAGAGTTATTCTGCATCCTCATTTCATAGGCTGCTTGCCTCGGATTATTGGTTACTTGAGAACCTGGTGAATTTCTTGAACCTAAGGCATGAGGGGTTAGTATTCCACTGGGAGTGAAAGCTGGTTGATCTCTCTAAAAAAGTAAATAAATATAGAAATTAAAATTAAATAACAACACCGTTAGACTATAGAAAGCAAAGAGAAACAGAAGAGAGTCCTCACCGCCGGTACTTAGCCACTAAACGCCCTACAAGACAGAGGGATTCCCACTGCCCTCACATGACTGCCCGACAGTTACTTATGCTAGTATCGATCTCACCAAATTAAAACTCACCTTCATTCTCTTTCTTTTTTCTTTCTGTCGTCTTCTAAAACTGTCCTAAAAGTATAAAATCCACATATTCTGTCAAATAATTACACAAAAATGTCAGTGTTAAACATTACCAGGAACGATTCAGGAAACCACTTAGTTTCAACAGAAGATCCCAACAGTCTAGGGACATTAAGCTAGGAAACGGGCTATACACTCAAAGTGCTGCACGTCCCAACTTGACACCAGCAGAAAGACTGAAGTGAGATAAAGTCACAGCATTCTCCTTAATTCTTACGAGATGCTTTTGACATTACAGGCAAATACAACAGCAGGAAAGATCCACGGGTTGCCCTGGGTGGGACGGGCTGTCTATGTGGAGAAGGTGCACAGAGAAAAGGAAACAATTCTTACAGTTCGGCTGAATACAGTTAATAAAGAAAATAATGACTTTTTTAAACCTGCAAGACAATTTACTGGAGAGATTCTTACATTATTAAGGGTCTGACAGTTCCTAACCCTGCAGCATGAACAGCACAACAGAGAAGAGTGAGGTGAGACTAGGGAAGCCTGGCGCCGACCCCCGACCCTTTACCCCGGACCCCCAGCCTCCTGACGCCGCCCCGCGGAGAGAAGTTAACGCGATGCCATGTGCTGCTGCCTGCGGGACAGTTTCATGCACAGCCCGGCCGAGGGTCCAGTTGTCCACACCTCTCACCCTCCACTCATTTTCCAAGTCCGGCTACGGTTTTGAATGGACAGGATTTGGGCCTTACTCCCTCTTTACTGTGGGCCATCCACAGGGTCCCAAGCCCATGGGAAGGTTTCCCCAAGTATCAAGGGACTGAGACAAGAGGTAAGGTGGCTGGCCATGGCAGCCACCCTAGCTCTGCTGCTGCGGCCTAAAGCAGGAGCCAGCAGGCCTCCTCCGAACGGCCATCCTAAGCAGGTGAACCTCTTTCCCTCCACCTCAGTCAGGACAACCGCAATGTGACGCCTTAATGACACCGGAGAGGTGCGGTTTCTGCCAAGAGGGAGCTGAACAGTGGGCTGTGAAGTCAGGAGACTGGGCACGTGAAGACCCCCTAGGATGCGGAAACCACCGACCACATCAATCACCCTTCTGTCCTTATCTTCAATGAAACTTCTCTTATCTAGGTGACCAGTGATCTGCATGTCATGCAACCTATGAAGTTAATTTATGTACATATGACCGAATTTCTTCCTGAAATCACTACGTGCACTTGGCTTCCCTCCTTCCTCCTTGCCTCGTGCCTCCGGAGGCTTAAAGCTCCACTCACACACTCGTATCTTAATGCTGATGTCCCTGGGAGGCAGTACTAGGGCTTCTCCTGGGAGCCACCACTAGGTCACCTGCATGCTGACGGCTCTCCACTGAGGACTTCTTCCCACCTGACATCTTTGTTGGGGAATTCAAAATTTAGCGGGTCCGGTACAGAAACCCTACCCCCGCCTGCGGACTGCTCAAAGCCTTTCTCAGGAAGGTTCTTATCCACAATGCCCTGGAGTCACCCTTGAAGCCTCTCCCAAACCCTACATCCAATCATTCAATCAATTAGTCCTATTTTCAAAACATAACTTCCTCCTACCACCCCCTCTGGGTTCCCTGGAATTACCAAGGGATGGGGGGTTGGGGGGGCCACCACTTCTACCTTTGCCTCCAGTTAATGTCAACCCAGCAACAATGTGTGTTGGATCTTGTCACTTCTCAACTTAAAACTCTCCAGATGCAGAATGAACGCTCAAGTCCTGACCTGCAGTCCTACCATGATGCTCTCCTTCCCCCTTCTGACCTCCCCTGTACTCCTTCCCCTCCACCCCTTATCCGGCCCTGGCACCCTGCTCCTTGCTGCGCCCTGCCCAGGGGCTTGATACTTCTGTGTCTGTGTGGCACACTTCCTCATCCCCTTAGGATTCTGACAGTGGTCTGTAAGGCACAGCCTCTCAGGTCACTTCTGTTAGAACTACAATCTCCCCGCCGCCTCTACCTGAAATGCCTCAACTGCTCTATCTGCGTGGCCTTATCCTCTCTGGCATATTACATGACTTCCCTGGACACTGTGCTAACTGTGGTCCACCTCTCCCAGGAGAATACAAGCTCCAGGAAGGCTCTGGCTTTTGTTTACTGCTGTATTACTAGGAGTCAGAACACTGCCTGGCACAAAACAAACACCTAGCAAATACTTGCTGAATAAACGAAACATTTGTAAGTTAAAGGCAACCATAAAAGCCCACAGAACAAAAAGCATCACATTTCTAGCCAAGTGCTGAATTTTAGTAAGAAATATTAATGCATTCCTACTGTCCATTCTGCTAGTCTGTCTCTATCTCTTTCTGAGGGTGGTGGTCACATATAAGCAGATCAACAGATTATCAGCTGGGCTCTTTAATCTTTTCATTGCTATAAACTCCCTAAGAAATCTGTCAGAAAACACAAATGTACTTCCCAGAAAAATGTAAACACTTAGAAACTTTCATATTGAATTTCTGATTCCCCTGATGTCCAATCACACAGAAGGACATCACATGACTTCAGGCACACCTAAAAAGCTTTAAAATGGCCTGTCGGATCAGCTGGAAAACCTATTAATTAAATCTGAAACACTGCAGAACCTATCAAACCCCTATCCCTACTACTTAATGGTGCAGAGTCTGCTAAAGGCCACATACAAGCACCTGTATGTGACAGCCACTGTTCTAATGTGAACGCAGCTGCTCTGCCAGGTAATACACAGTACGTGGAATTCTGCGCTAAGCACAAATGGCAGCAGGTGGAGTGAAGTCACTACTGTCCAACTATGGCTGTTGAAGACTGAGCTAAAAACAGCTGCTCTGGCAAACATGCAACACTGGCACACACAGCTCGCCCTGTCGTTTGAATTGTATAGTGAAAACTTTGTGGTTGCAGAGAAAGACTGCCAAGTACCAAAGGCTTCTGGAAACAGAAGTAAATTCACAGCATGAAAGGATGCCCCAAGCTCTAAAAACAGGAAACTACTAAAACTATCACAATCAAAGTTGAAGAAAATAGAAAATTCTGTCAGAGTCAAGGACATACCTTAATCTCTTAAGAGACCGCAAAGTGATGGGCACTATTATGATGTAGCTATCTGCTCAAAAAAGAGCACATAACTTTCCATAAAATTCAGTTAGTGAATCTTCTTTGCTCTAGAAGCCTGTTTATTCTGGCCACGGCTATCCTCCTTCGCTTCCCCGACACTCGACAATCACAGCACCTCACTCTGCTCCAGGACGCTCTTCTGCTGCCTCCAGTGCTCCAGGCCACGTGAATCCACCGGGATTCATCTCACTGGGACCCCATTAGGATGCAGCATCACTGGCTTCCACCCTCTAGAACTGATCTTCTTGCTCCTTCCCAGTCCACACTTCCCAGGGCTTCTTAGGCACACTCTGACTCCGTACAAGCTCCCAAGGAATTCAAGATCCCACTCAAAGCTTTAAGTCACTCCCAACAACTAAGGGTTCTCAAATCTCCACGCATGGCCTTCACAGGTTTTAGAGTCCCTCTAACTCAGTATCTCCAAAGTGAAAACTCAATCCCCATGTTGCCCCTGCCCCAAGCCACTCCACCTCTAGTGCTTGCTCACTCAGTAATATCCACAAACTCCTAACTGCCCACAGATCCCTGGACTTCTTCCCTAGCCACATACCCAGCAGACAGACCAACTTCCATGGCCTTCCTGTGGCATTTCCTTTTCTTGTGTTTCAATATCATACTTAAGAGCTACAGCCCAGCACAGAGCCTATATTCTCCCAAACCTCTTTTCTGGCTCCCAAGCCAACCCAGACCCCATCTTCTAGCAGCAGGTCAGCTCGTAGACCTTCAGGTGTCTTCTATGATACGTGGATTCCCTACAAAATATGGCAGCTACTAGCTCAAGAGCAGCATCATTCTAGGCATGGAACCCTTATCTGATACCCTATTGGCTAGACAGGTGCTTATATTTATATCCTAATTAAGAATACGAAGAAAGGAAAAGAGTTACAGTGCAACTCAAACAGTTGACATGGCTACACACAGCAAGCATCACAGCCTTTACAACATAATCAAAACACTGACTGCTCATGATTACATTAGCGTTGATACACTACAACGATATAACATCTCAGTCAAAGAGGTTAAAAGTACAATCACAGGATCAGCACAGCCTGTTAGAGACAGGAGCAATGTTAGCTACTGCAATAGGAACACTTTACCTCATCATCCTTTCTCTTTTTAAAAATGCTATCCTCAACTTCACCAACTGCTAACATGATCATCTGTACTCTTTGCAGATTGACATAACCACTTTCTGTAAGGTAACCCTGTAAGTGATAAAATACATGTAAAATGATCCTCTCAGGAAAGCAAATACTTCTGTTTTGAAATTATACAAGAGTAAACTTACCCCAGTTTTGTGTACCACGTTTTTGTATATGTTAACCAAACGGTCAATTGCACCTTCCCTGGCACCAGGAGACAAACATCATGCATTAGGACCAGCAAAGGTTCTGCAAAGTCAAGAAGGCTGAGAGAGTGGCTGGAGAAACCACACCAGCATACATACCTAATCTCTAACGATGGCAAATGCGGTAGGAAGTCATTTCCCACAAAAAAGCACATGAAGACCCAATCATCAATGCTCCTTTCAACATCAAACGTGAATGGCAGGCTGGCCATGGTGAGCTCCCTCTCCAAATACTACAACCAGAAGGGAACACAGCTGTTAACGCTACCAAAAGGCACTCCCTCTCAGGAGCGCCGCTGCCGTGACACCTGGCACCCACCTCGCGGAGTACACTCAGCCGAAGGAAGATGAACTCGCCTTCTGCACATGGAAGACTGTCCGCAAGCTCGTCGTGCTGCAAGAATGGCGGGGCAGATGAAGCAAGCTGAGTCCAAACACTGTCACTTTTCCCAGTCAAGAAAATTTTAAGGCTTTTACTAAAGCAAGATCCATTTCAATATCACAAGTACTCAATTTTATGAAACTCACCAAACCATTTTAAAGCAAAAGTCACCCAAAACCCAATCACACCTAGACCAAGGATCAACAACAGTCTTCTGTAAAGGGCCAGATAGGAAATATTTCAGCCCTGGCACAACACAGTCTCTGTTCTATATTCTTTCATGTTTCATTGTTTTTAAGACCCTTTAAAAACATAAAAATCATTCTTAGCTCATGGGCCAAATCTAAAGGACTACAGTCTGCTAACCTGGTCTACATCTAATTAATCTCTTCTCTGTGAACACATATGCATAGTTAAACATATTATTGTCTTTACGGCATATCTAAAAATTGTATTATATTTCTTACCTGTTTTTTTCATTTTCCCACCTATACCATATTCTTAAAATAGAAACCCTCCTAAAAGGGAGTAAGCAGGAACCCAAAATACACAAAAATTGTAAGTTAAAAGTATGAGAAGGTTTAATATATCTGATCTGTACTCCTGAAGAGTGACCATCTGAAATCAAGTACATGCAATGCCAATATTATCTACAAAATCTCACCCTCATTGGGATAAAGGCTATATTAAAGAAGTATAAAGTAAAAAAAGCGTATGTATGAGTGTGAATACGGGTTTTCTCTGAAATATGTACGGGCCACATCTCTAGGAGGGGTAACGTTTTAAAGCTGGGAAGATTGAGTATTTGTGTTATATTGTTTATTTCCCACAATGACAATTTTTTTTTCTTTAAATGCAGCAGCCAACATCTCAAAGTTCTTACCTTTCCCTTCTTTTCTCTTGGTAAACCTTCACAATCCTTGACCTCATGCCCAAACTGATTACAGAGACCACATGGTTTGGGTTTGTTTGGTTTGAATTCTTCTCTAATAATGGTAAAGTTGGGTTCATGTGTAGCGAGGCCAAGCATAATGAGATCAGCTATCAGTAAACAAGAAAAGCACTGAACAGTGAGCGTTAAAAAACTCTCTTTATAACACGTTTAAGACACTAAACACAGAAAAGCCCCAGTGAGCACAACACGGAGGCAGTGAAGCCAAACAGCCTGGAGCTGCCCAGCAGCTGTCAGGGGCAGAGAAGTCATCAGACATGGCCCTAGCAGCAGGCTCTCTCCTGGAGTACCCACCTCGGAAGGACTGCATCATAAAGGTATGTGGAGCTCTACCCAAAGGCTAAAGCCATTTAAAAATACTGACAGGAGATCACTGATCAAAGACTGAACTCCAACTCAACAGTGTTTTTCTCTTAAACTTAGAACAAGTGAGATATTTGTTAGAATTTCCAGGCAACTCTGAGTAACCCATTACTACCCACTAACCCATCAACTTACTAAGGTTTCACTCAAGCAAAGCAAATCCCAAAGAAGAAACTTACCATCTGCTCCACACAGACAATGATGAGTGTTTGGATCATGGTTAGGCTGGGCTACAGTGGAGAGAAACATACTTATGTAAATACATAGTACACCAAGATTACGAACTCTTTCTGGCCAATTTGGTTTGGTTTGGTTTGCAGCACTGTGGATTAAGCCCAAGGCTAGGCACATGTGAGGTAAATGCTCTACCACTAAGCTAACTCATTGCCTAGCTAATCATTTTTTTCATGGAACAGATATTCAAGAACATATATTATAGAACATATATTATAACATACATTTATAAGTGAGTTTTACCTCTTTGTCGTCTAATGTAATCCATGATTTTATGTTCTCCTTCACCAGGAGCACTAGCATCAGATAAAATAACCTATAAAAAAAAGTTTTAGCATTTCAGCCCACTTCCAGTTTTCGTTAGTACAATTATCAAAAGAACTGATTATCTTAAGGAAAATTCAGCTAACTCGATGTATGATAGTACTACTAGCTGAAAAGTTTTCTGAACACGGTATGTGTTGAACACCAACAATACTTCCTTGACTATATCATTACACGGAATGAAAAAAGAATTAATTGGACTTTGCCAACAGAAAAGCTAATCAGCTCACAGGTACTCAAGGATCCAGCAGCAAAACACAGAACCTCCAAAGTAATCAACAAAAGACAGCAATTCATTATAATTTGCTATGTCTAAATGAAGGAAAACTCACTCGGGAACCTAAATTCTATTAAGCTCATTTAAGTTTTACTTAAACTGTAAAGAATGCAACCATTTTTTAAAGGCAGCCTGACAACATGGATCTAGTTGTATTCGATACCTAGTAAATTTCTATTTTAAAACTACATACATACATTTTAAAATATAAACCCCGCTTTGTGGCTACACAGCGATGGTTACAAGAACCAAATTGGCACGAAGAGAAAATTCACCTGCCTATGACCCGACTGCACAAGGACCCAATTTGCAATAGCCCTGCAAGCCTCTCTCCTCTCCGACAGCAAACTAGCAGCATTTCATGGTAGGAAAAGGATAAACAGTACCAGCCATACCAAAGTGCAGCCTCAAATGATCGCTCTAATCTTTTTGAAGTACCAAAATGTGAAGCTTACTGTCAAATTTTTCCACCCAGGGTCATTATTTAAACGATCAGCTATGTAATAGCGCAGGCATTTAGCAAGATTGTCCATGAACTCGGTTCCCTAAAACGGTAGGAAGAAAGGAATTAGCTTATCATTTAAGAGTTCGCAGTACCTAGGCAAGTATGAAGACTACTTACTGGTGTAATGCAATTGCTGTCGAATCTTTCCTTTATTTCTTCTGGAGGAAGATAGCCACCTAAAGGAAAGAGGCAATGTTTTAGTTCTCCATAAAATGCAAGGTAAATTAATCAACAGGAAGGCAAAACAACAACAAAACTTCAAATACAAGATGCATAATGTTCCCCTTGATGTGAAGAAGATTCCTCCTTTCAAATTTAAAGGAAGCTTTAACAAGACTATCGAAACAACGGATGGTACATGAGATATACAATATAACTAAAAACAACAAATACAAAGTTTTCCCTCAGCAACACATACACGTACGTGTGCACACACACACACACAGGCAGCTTAAGGGTTCTGATTTTGACAACAGTCATTAAGACAAAGGCGCCATAAAGAAACGAAACTAAAATGCCAAGTTTATCTCAACTTTGATTAAGAAATGAAATTAGTAGGATAAGAAAAACGCTTCTTCCCCTTCTTATCACTGATTAGCTGCTATTTCCAAGACAGAAACATATTCATAATTGCTTCAAAAAGTAGATAACCTTAAAATAATTCATCATAAACACAAACAGATTTGGAGTCTTAGTTACTAGCGGTGGTTTAACGTATATACTTGCACACTTTCAGCAAATTAAAGCAAAATTCAGCATGATTCCAGATCTACTGAATCTTGTTTTTCAGTCGCAAAGCGCAATTATCTTGAGACATTTAAATTCTGACTTTCCTGGTCTATATCCCGCACTATGTAGAAGAAACCAACAAAGCATCCCGGTCCAACCCACCACACGGAGCCCATGCATAGCATCCCCTTCCCTTCCTCCTGAGGTCTGGCTCCTATCCACCCCGCACCAGGCACGTCTAGGCTCTGGGGACTGCAGCAAAAGCTCTGGGTCCAGGATGCTCACTGCCTACCTTTGGCCAGTATCTCTTCCCTGACTCGCTGCTTTTCGACTGCTGCTTCCATCCCCTCTTTAGATGCTCGGAACCTCCTGGACCGCTGCTGGTTCATTTTAGCACGGGGTGCCTGAAAACATGCATTTCATATTCATTTACTATTATTCCAAACATTCACAAATACTATGTATTATTTTTAATCAGTTGTTTTTATAGAAAGTACACCAGAATGATAAGTACACGTCTAATATGTCTAACGATCTTCATGACAGACAGAAGACCTGAGAATTTAAATTTGGACCCACTAGTTTGTGCTCATACTGCAGAGGGCCACCAACTGATGCTCCCCTGGGTCAGAGGCCTGAGGGGCTATGAAGCAAAGCTCCCTTTACTCAGAGACGGAGCCAGACTCAGAGCCAGGGTCGGCGAGACCCTACCCATGTCCATGGCTAAAAGAAAGAAGAGTCTCTAAAGCACATTCGCAAAATCCCAGAAAAGTGACAGAATATGACTGTTTTTGACCTACATGATTTCAATGCACTTTAATTTAGTAATCCCTACAATAAAGTACTCAATTATCGTTCTGTATGGAAACATCTCCAATAAGGCACAGCTGTTTCCAAGGGGAACAACATGGTTCCAAGTCCTTTCAACGCACTCTGACCAAACGTAACTCTCCTCACTGCAGGGCTGGAACCCAAGTTCTTGGAGCAACATCCTCACCCTTTAAACACAACTTCAGTCACTGAAGAGGCCTGAATACACAGACCCGGACAGTAGGATTCTGGAATCAGAGTCACAGAGGGTGGAAGGAGCCCTGGAAAACCCTAGAACATCTAAACATTACCTAACATGCTTTTAAACTGACCCTTACCCATAAGCTGAGACCTCTCAAATACCAAGCTCAATGTTCCGAAATTATAGTTTAACAAGAATACGTGTATATGTATGTGTACGTACAGTGTAAATACGCGCTTATTTATACCTCATCTAGAAAGAGTGCAATGGAGCAAAGTGTAAGAATTTCTTCATACAACTTAGCTGAATGTGAACCGGAACATGGTCTTTACGAGACAGATTCCCCTTCTCATTCCTCTTTACTCCACTGTCAATACAAGTTACCAGGCAGCTAACACGTCTTCACTGAGTAAAAAGAGCCACACAGCAAAGAGTTGGGTTCAGAATCATCTGACCCACTCCATGGATCGTTAGGATACACCAAATCCAGAAGACAATCTACTGGCTCACAGCCAACAAACGGAGGTTATGATTTACTGCGGTATTTTGTACACTTTGATATATACTTCAGGGTCCTCTATCTATAATTAACCTACCTGGTATACTGTCATAGGTCCATAAGTGCTCTCTGCCCTGACCATTACTCAGTGCCCACTGGACATAATCCAATTACTGAGTCTGACATGGAAACCCTTTTCAAACTACTCTTCTATTTCCCTTTTCAGTCCAAAACAACTGCTCTACCTATCAGTGTGCTCAAAGGCACAGGAGGTGCGCGTGCCTGGCACTTCCGACATTCCAAAGTCCTTCCTCCTCCCTCTACCAGTCCCATCCAATCCACACTATGCCATCAATCACTAATTATCTTTCATTCTTAAAGAAATGAGATACAATCACCTTGACTCCTCCCACAGTAGCCTAAGTCCTCCTCCTCTCCACACCCTGCAGGTGCCCATCCAGCACCTCACAGTACCTGGCAGAAAACAAGCACTAACAAACGTCTAAGTGAGTAACAGAAGCGCTGGGCTTGTTTCCTCAAATTCGCTACAGTCAACACAGTTCACTATTTAGCTGACTTTCACTCCAGATACTAGAACAAAGCAAAAAACAGAAAAAGGGTTTTTATGATCATTACTTTAATACTCACCACTCCGTCTATGGCCATGTACAGAAGGCGTCTTGGTCTCACAATGTTGAAAAGTCTGTCAATATACTCAAAGATTGCAACCATCATTTCATCTTCATTTTTTGGTGCTGGCCTATAATGACAAGGGAACAATGCAGTGTCATACAGTAAGTACTTCCCCTGTGGCTGTGACAGCAATGACAGAAACAAGGTACATACTTGTCCTCAGGATGAGTACAGGGGTGGATGATTCCATTCATGTCCAAGTACAGATTATCGAACTCCACATCATTTGGGTTGGGTTTACTGGCATCAACTGGGATCTTTACGCCATTGCATTCTCTTGGCTATGAGGAAATGATAATGTTTCATTGCTCAGGTCTGAACACAGCACCCTAGGCTCAACACGAACCTATTTTATTTTGAAATGGGAATACCACACTCCAAGTAACCTTTAGACTGTAAGAAGTTACTTCATTGAGGCAGGCACGTTATCTGTAAGAAGTGGATGGCTTCTAACGAGTTAATACTAACAATGTAGAAGATTTTTATTAAAATTCCTAAATCACTCAATAGCCCATTTATGAGACCACGGCAACTTTTTAGAGTTCATTTCTCTCACCATCCACATCAACAAGCCCTGTCGATTTAACCTCAAAACTCCACTCCATCTCCTTTGGGTCTCACCACCATGAATGACATTAGGTTACCCTACCTCTGCCACAACACTCCTGCAGAACTCATCAGGAGACTCACACCTCCAGCCTACCCTGCCCATTAGCAGAGTTCTGTTTCTAAAACACTAATGTGCTCAAGTGTTAATTTTACCTCACTGCCCCAATGAGTCCCACAGCAGTGACCACCAAGAAGCCTGAACTAATGTTCTGTCCCATCACACAGTATGAAGGCTACCGGCTCTCAGAAGCTCCTCTTCAGAGTCCCTCTACTCCAGGATACTTTTCTCTCTTCCTACATTCCCTTCCTGAAACCTACCTGTGCACGGTCCACTGGGATCAAGTGCTACTCACTTTCCAGCACCCTGCACACATCTCCCAAAAAATTAACTGCTCCTCCCCTTGTATTTCCTTAGGATTGTGTTTAGTCTTGCAGTGTTTCCAGTTTTAGAATTTGTCATTCTAATCCAACTACACAAAGTTCTTCAAAATGTAAGGGCTTACTCACTCCCAGAGGCACTCCATTATATTTATGTAAATGGCATTACTTTTGTGTGTTTTTTTCTCCAGAGTTTCCACAAAAGATTAAGAATATGAGATCCAACTTTTACTAATAAGTGACACATACAAAGAAATAACAAAAAAAAGCCCTGGAAACTATTTTAAACCCATCATATACATGCTACACTGTGAATGAATTTCAAAATATTACATTAAATGAAAGAAGCCAGCCACAAAAGACCACATACTATAAAATCCGTTTCATTTATATGGAATATAAGTTACACTATAATTAAATTATAAATTCCATGTAACTTTAATTATAAATTTCATTTACATGAAAAGTCTGTAACACATAATGTACAGACACAGGTGGATCAATGATGTGTCAAGTTGAGGGGAAACAAGGGAGAGGGAGAACAGAAGTAGCTGTCAGTGGACACAAGACCACTCTGGGAAGGGATGGAAGTTATAAAATCAATCATAATGACTGTGTAAATACAGCAGAAACAACCACATTACACACTTTAAGCAAATGAATTTCATGATACCTTACGTTGTATCTCAATAAACCTGTTAAAAAAATCAAACTCCAGGGTCTTAAGAGTGGGACGCCCGCCAAGAAGAACAGAAAGAATAATGAATTGGATGTCTAGATAGTGGAGAGGCAGACACAGCATGACTGGAAAAGCGGTCACAGATACATGCTAGCCCAAGAAGCCAGGGCAGAGGGCAAAGACAGCACCACACGTACAGAAAGCCAGTGGCACACCAGGCAGCAGGAATGCTACGAAGGCCAGGGGCGTCAGCGGATGCTGATCACCCTGTAAGGAGTGGTCCTCTCTTGAGAGGGAGGGTGCTGTAAGCCAGGGCTTCTACTTTATTTATGATGGGAGGGAAAGGACACGACCCGGATCTCAGGACAGAATAGAGGGAAGGGAGGGAGGGGGCAATCTGCACATTCACGCTGGGAATCAAGCAACGCGGTCTTGCTTGGAAGTAGTCAGCGGAGTTAGCAGCAAGGAAAATGCGTCCATTTGTAGGCATGTACACAGCAGGATCCTGTGATGACCTCTAAGCAAAAGCAACTTCTATTTAGACAAGTCAGTCTTTTCATCGAAATTTAAAATCCTGGCGTCCGCATCTTCCATTCTCCTGCACCTAGCAGCCACCACACTCAGGAGTATCAAGACTCAATGTTTATGTCTCAAAAAAAGCAAATATTTTACACTTGACTATTTAATCTTAGTTGCAAACACAGTTTGCCTTCATAGACTGAAAGCAGCCACAGATGATATGTACATACGTGGGTATGGCTGTGCACACTTTATTCACAAAAACCAATCACAGGCAGGCTAACTTTTGCCCTGGTGCCCAGAGCAGACCTTTAATGCAGACTGTGGTGTCGCCGCCACAGAACTGCTATTCTCACTACCTGAAAAAGGTACGCTATGAGAAATGTGGCACAGGAAGGTCCTAATTCTGAGAAAAGAAGTCTAGGCATTGTAACTGAGAAAACTGAACATATTTTTCCACCAAGAATACTGTACCATTTCCACACATTTACTAGAGATTTCTGTGGCAAAACAAAGGAACTCACTCTTCAAAAGCCTTGTCAAGGGCTGGAGAAATGGCTCAGCAGTTAAAGCACTTGTAGGCAAGTGCTACGTTAAGCGCCAAGTACCTGAGTTCGATTTCCCAGCACCACACAAACTGGGTGTGGTGGCACATGCCTATAATCCCAGCACTTGGGAGCCTGAGGCAGGAGGACTGCTGTGAGTCCAAGGCCAGCCTGGGCTCCAGGGTGAGTTCAAGACTATCCCGGGCTACAGACTGGGCAGAGCGAGACCCTGTGTCCAAAAAAAAAGTTTTGTCAAACATAAAAACCAGTTTCCTGTTGGGCTAATGCAAAACCCTTCACCAAAGGACAGCTAAAAAAAAAAAAAAAAAAAAAAAAAAAAAAAAAAAAAAAAAAAAAAAAAAAAAAAAAAAAAAAAAAAAA
Source organism: Ctenodactylus gundi (assembly GCA_004027205.1). Taxonomy (NCBI): domain Eukaryota; kingdom Metazoa; phylum Chordata; class Mammalia; order Rodentia; family Ctenodactylidae; genus Ctenodactylus; species Ctenodactylus gundi. The sequence continues at coordinate 4,084 of PVKB01001145.1, read as the reverse complement.
AAAAAAAAGAGTCAATCTGATTCCTAAAACCAGTTCATGTCAATTAGTAACTTGTTAGCTTTTGGGTTCCCCAGCTGACAGACTGAACACACTGCAGTCCTCCCTTTTGACCCCAAGCCCATATGAAAGGCCAAACAAAAACAACTGCACTGACTGTAGTGGAAACCAGAGCAGAACCTGCTGCTGTCGCTGAGAATTATGAGACACCTGCTGAAAACAGGTGTGGTACCTACACAGCCAGGGAGAGACGATGCCACAGGCAGGCCACACAGACTCAGAGAGGGATGACAGGCAGGCTCCGGACGACCCAGCAGCAGCAAGAGGGTCAGGAGCTGCCCTCTCCTCTTCCCTCACCCACTCTGGACCCACTGTCTCAAGCAGCTATGGACAAGCATGCCGGGAGAACAGGCGCATGGATCGGGAGGGCGGTGCCCTGGACAAGCAGCAACCACCCGGAGAAATGGGGAGCACCCCTGCCTAGGAGCCTGGTAGTCAAGGCAGCTCTGCCTCAGCTCTTCCCCCCAAGCCGAGGAAAAAGAAGGGCTTACAGGTGTCTAAAGTCAGCATCAACACGAGGGCAGCTGCGCACCAAGAGGCCGAGATTAAAAAGGTACATAAAGAAGTAAAGGCAACACAAATACACAAAGTGAGGTCCACACACTGGTTACCCCTCCCCTGGAGGAACCTGAAACTGCGTTAATTCAGAATCCAATGTCTATGACGTTTCATTCCCATTACAATCGTAGCAGCTGCAGCATACTTCTTTTTTGTCTTTTTTAAATCAAGAAATTTCACATAAAAGAAGCACTTGAAGCCAGGCATAACGGTACACACTCATAAACCCAGCACTTTGGGAAACTGAGGCAGGAGAGCTGAGTCTGAGCCCCACCTGGACAACCTGAGACCCTGTCTCAAAAAAAGGGCCTGAGGTCAATGCCAGTGAGTGCTGCACTGAGTAAATGCAGACAGCGGCCAGAGACTCGGTTCAGTACAGAAGCACTGAGCCCTCGGTTCAGTACAGAAGCGCTGAGCCCAATCTCCAGTACCACGATGGTAAGAGGCCTCTCACAGACGCTCTTGGGCATAACTGAATTGCTAACATCACTGCTCTTGAACTTGGGGCCGTTATTAACTAAATGAAGAGTCCCTTGAACAGGCTCTGTAATACCTCCAGAACCAATCTGTACACAGGACAAAGGGTGACAGGTCCCTGGCTGGGCAGGGCAGGACAATGAGAGATTTCACCACACTGGGCAGCATGCAATAGTATTTATTTCCAAGATTTTCCATTAATATTTCAAACCATAGTAGAACATGGGTAACTGATAGCTTGCAAAGTAAAAATCTGAATGAAGGGTGACAGTATATAAAAATACACTCCACAGGTTTTGAAGTAAACCACTAAAGTGAATTTCGCACCGACTTCCAGTCAATACTGAGTGGAAAACACTACTGTCAGTGATAGCTAAGTAGATGCACTCTTCTTTAAAACAACATAAACACAATATCAGAAAATACATGAGTCACATCTAAGGACCCAGAGCAACAGAGGGGACCACTGCTGGGAATCAGATGGCAAGCTTCACAACCCAGCTGTGCATTTTTCTTTAAAGCAGCCTGAAACTACAGGAAAGAAAGAAAAAATGAGGCTGCTATTTTCGGGAGAAACTTGTAGCACCTGAGGCTTAAATGGTCAAGCTTTAAGTAAGAGTGAGTGAGTGTCTGTGTGCGTGTGTGTGTGCGTGCGCGCTCGCACATCTCCGTTTTGCTGTGCTGGACACACATTCTACGCAAGTGCTCCACTGCTGAGCTACATCTTCAGCCCTTGGTAAGTTTTGAAGTTTCTGCCAAGTAGCATATTTGAATCCCTGTAAGTGACTAATGTTTTTACAAGTGGTGTGTTAGGGTTATTAATTAACATTTATGGTGCACTTACAATGCCACAAGCACTGTTCTAAGGTCCTTCAACACTGTCTACTTCATTCTTTCTTATAACAACCTGTAAGGTCTGGAGTATTCCACTTACAAATGCTCACAGGATTTAGGTACTTCTTTCCAAAGTCACTCTACTGCCACGTTCAACGAACAGGATTTGGACCTTGCAACCGGGCCTCACAGTCTGTCACCTTTGCCACTACGTTAGAGTGACTGTCATTTAGTAAGATCCAATGAAGTGTGTGCCAAGGACTTTGGCAAAGACTGCCGAGAATACGAGCTATGAAAGAGGTGTGAAATCCATCTATCCTTCCTCTCCAGACATTAAATCCTATCAGTGACGTCAGCTTGCAACAACAAGGTAAGACACCCACTCAATGGCTCCCCAAGAAACTGAAAAACTTATTTTAAAAAAAAGCATTTAAAGCTTTTGGAAATGTCCTAAGGACAAACAGCAATCTCATTTTTTAAAAAAGACTATAAAAATGAAAATGACTTCATTTGCAAAAAAGCATGACCAAATTAAATGAAAATGTACTCCTGAAAACCTTGAGAGCCATGGAGACACGCGAGTCTACTACTAAAGACGGAACCTGGGTTCTAGGCTGGAAGAGACCTGGGTGACTACAATAACCCTTCCGGATGTGGCAGGAATACCAAACACTAACCTCAGAAACTATTCCTGTGGAGGCACCAAAATTTGCCTAACTAACGTGTACAGGAATTTATACCTCGGGACCATTTTGGAAAATAACTATGCAACGGGCCCAGGTGGCGGAGTTTAACTGCTGGTGTGATCAGGAAAAGCAAAGGCAGCTGCCTCCTAGTTCTACTACCACCCAGAGGGGCCGCAGGCTCACTCCACCTGCTCATGCACCTCCCCAAAGGGCAGGAAAAGAGCTCGCCAAGGCAGCCCATCCGTCAGCAAGCAAGTAGGTGAGCAGAAGCACCACACCCGGAAGGGCCTGGAGGGCACCAGTACACAAAGGTGCTACAAGACAGCACAGGAATTACCACACACAAAAACTCAGAAACTCACCAAACAACACAGCACCTAAAAGTGTGGCAGATATACTGAGAGGAAAATGAAAGCAACGAAAGCTGCTGTGAACACAATCAGATCTGGGATCTAACAGAAAGATTTTACAGTAGCCATAACTAGCTATGAGCCATTTAGTTAGTGCACAGAATTAAAACATGATTAGAGACTCAAAAATATGATAATTTATAGTAAAGAATACCAACAAAAATAGAAATTTTTAAAAACCAAACTGAAATTTTGAAGTTTTAAAAGTAAATGAAAGTTTTACAAAAAAAACACTGGAGGAGACCAACAGTAGCTTCAAACTGGCAAACAAAAAGAAGCAAACTTGAAAGCAGATTAATAAAGAGAATAAAGAAAAATAATGAACACAACCTACAAAGAAATATATAACACAATTAAGTAGACAAACATGCAGAGTGGGAGTTGTATCAGAGAAAGGAGCAGAAAAAAGGTCAACAGATGCTAGCTGAAAACGCTCCACATTCATTTTATAAAACCACCACCACACCCATGAAGCTCTATGAACTTCTAGTTTGGCATTTAAAGAGACACACAAACGTACACATGCAGTGGAAATGCTGACAGCAAATACAAGGGGACTGTATTTAAAAAAAGAAGAAGAAAAAGAGTCACTTGCAAGAGGATCCCAGTAAAAATCAACAGCTGACTTCTCAGGACAAAAGAGAAGCCAGAAGGCAGTGGGTATACATTAAAGCACTAAAATCAGTAAGGAAAAGAAATTGCTAACTAAGAAAAAAAGAAAATTATCATTCAAAAATGAAGGTGGAAGGAGGAAGTCAAACTATCCTGATCTGCAGACAATATGATTATCTACATGGAGAACCCCCAAAACGCCACTATTAAACTCTTGGAAATAATAAATTTAGCCAAATTACAGGCCACGAAATCAATACTAACAATGTAACAGCTTTTCTCTACACTAACAATGAACGCACTGAGAAAGAGCTCAGGAAAACAATACCATTCCCAATTACCTGAGGCAGGAGGATTGCCCTGAGTCCAAGGCCAGCCTGGGCTCCATACTGAGTTCAGGACCAGCCTGAGCTCCAAAGCAAAACCATGATTCACCAAAAAAAAAAAAAA
>PVKB01001144.1:442500-481604 GCA_004027205.1 Ctenodactylus gundi | reverse complement strand
TATCCACAATGGAATACTATGCAACTGTAAGGTCCAACAGCGTGGAGGTTTTCACAGCCAAATTGCCGAAACTTGAGAACATCATGCTTAGTGAAGTGAGAAAGAAGCAGACGGAGAAACATCGGATGGTCTCTCTGATATGAGAGACCCAGACCACAACCATCTCTTGGAACTTTAAACGAAAGACAAAGCAAAAGAGGGGGACGTGGGGGGGGGGGTAAAGGAGGGAAAGGAAAGTAGGGGGAGGGGCAAAAGGAGAGTGGGAAAGCCCTTGTCACTTTGACAAGAAATGCACGTGCACAAAATGCTCAACTCCATTGTAAACCTTAAATTCTGCACTTGTACATATCAATAAAATGGGGAAAAAAGAAAGATACAAACTAGCATCTTTGATAAGTTTTATCAAAATGGCTTTAAAAAGTAATTTTGAAAATACAGCATTCTTTCCTGCAAAGAAAACTGCTACTCATATGTCAGGAACTCCATATAGTGCTAGGAAGGATAGTTATATTATTCCAATGTGATTTATATCACTTAATTGTAAAGGGCATTTAATACTTAATTGAGTAGGAACTGAAAAATGTTCTCCTATTTTAGATATAGTACTAGATGAAGTAGATCAGTAAATTCAACTTTAATTATAATAAAGGATGGTCTAAAGATACTTTATTGTTTTTTAAATGTACATCTAATTTAATTACATTAAAATGCCACATTAATTATAATCCTAATTATACATGTGCATATTCACCTAAAACGATTTATTGAACACCTACTATCTGTTCAGTATATGCTAAGGCACTTTTAGATACTGTCTCTGAAGTTAAGACTACTTAAAGAAAATTTTTTGTTTTGTTTGTTTGTTTTTGGTAATCCCATTTTCTCATATGAATATTAATGATACTAAATCCTGAGGAGCTTTGAGATCAGAAGGACATTCTCCAGCTGAAATGGTCACATTTTACAGGTACACTGAATCTCAGCTGATATGTACACATTAAGAAATGAAGACAGAGACTGTTGAATATTGGCGACTAGCAGGCTCAAATGTCCACAAGTAAGGTAAATTTTAGATGTGCCAGGTAGTACTGAACACAGTATTACAAAGTTTGAAATTCTGAGATTGGTTTTGAGATTTTTAGAATCAGGTAATTAACAGTATAAAAGTAACATTTTAAGATGATAGAGGAGTATATGTGAAACTGTTAAGTAGAAATTTACATAAAAATTGGGAGATTAGCATGAATATCTGTTATATGAAAATTAAAATTTAAGGTTACGTACGTTGTGAAGGTGGAAATAGACCAGAAAGGACAGAAGCCTATACTGGTAGAAAGTTGCCCTGGTGGTTTTCTTATACGAACATGGATAAAGTGAATGCAGAACATAGGATGATTTCATGCAAATCTCATTAACTGGAGTATGGCAGAGGTAAGAACAGATAACAACTAATCTGGGGAAAGAGTTATGACAGCCACAAACTTTTCATCTTCTCAGAGAGCCCAATTTCTATCCTGCAGAATTCTGTGATATCAGTTTATCACTAAATCTCCTACAACAAATCACACTTTATATAACCATGGAGAAGGAGGAAAAGACAGAAGGAGACCTTTCGGTAGACAACTTCATTCTAGAAATTTTATGATTATCTTCTATTATAAATTTAGTAAATATTATCTTTGCTTTTGTTTTGTTAGTGCGTTTGTTTTGACAAAACGTCTTGCTCTGTAGTCCAGGCTGGTTCTGAACTCACTATGTAGCCCAGGCTAGCACAGAATTTATGGCAATCCTCCTGAGGCCTCCGGAGTGCTGGGATTACAGGTGTGTGCCATACTTAGTTATTTTTCATGTGGTGCAAGGGAATGGAATTCAGGGCCTTACACAACCTAGGCAAGTGTTTTAACCACAGAGCTACATTCCCAGCCCAAATATTATCTTTGAGAAGCAATATTAAAATCATGTTTTCATTGGTTTATTATAGAACAATTGATTAAGCAATAGTGAAATGAATTTGCTTGATTTCCCTTTGCTTTTTTGGTCTTAGTTCTTTTCTAAGTTGGTCATTAACTTTACATTCCAAATTATCCAGGTGTGTTGGCGTAAATAAAGAATAGATTATTTATATTTACATTTGTTCATTCCACACACAATAAAAGTGGGTATAATTGAAAACAAACAAAACTAAACTTTCCCAAGAGGTGAAAATGAGTGAGAAGGAGACAGCTATACCACTAAGAGGCCTGGTCCTCTATTATGTCATAATCAAGAGACATGTTTTTTCAGTGACAATGTTTATATTTTTCAAAGCACTTAAGACATTATGCAGCTTTCATGACAAGCATGGGGGACCAAAATGTGCAAAAAAAAAAAAAATCAAATTGTCTTCATGTAAAAATAGTTTAGGCCACCACAACTGAGCAAACTTCTTCCTATATATTTTTAAGAAAACAAAGACTACTGTATTTACTTATCTGAAGTAAATAGCTAGGTTAAAATTTACTAACCTCTGTCACATGAAGAGGATTCCACATGTTCACGTTGTTCAAAGCATAAAGTAGGACTCTGGGCTAACTGCCAACTGCTATTAGACCCATTTTGTCTTCAATCACTAGTGCAAGCACGCACATAATCACAATGAACAAATAGTAGCATGACAAACCGGAAGCAGAGGACAATTCATGTCTTCATCTTTCTTTCACAGTGAAGACCCGCAAGAATTTCTAGACTACTACATGTTACTGTGGGGCTGTGCCAACAAGGAAGAATATATAAAGAAAGAACATGATCAATGATGATTAAGTGAAAATGAGACCCTAAGCCATGTGACCCTGTTTTTAGGTCATGCGTGGAATGTTCTCACGATGACCTATCGGCGATGACAGAAACCCTGATCAGATAAGAGGGTAAAGAGGGCTACGGCCTTGATTTTGCTACATACAGGGTTACGCATCCAATTTTGATGTCTGCCAGTTTTATGAGGCAACTCTGGGGAATTTTCTGAAGAGGGTGGGATCTTTGCTTTAAAAAAGGGTTGAGAAGCAGGCCTCTAGTTTCAGGGAGGCAGTGGAGAATAGTGACCAATTTCACACGAATGTTACTTTACTCACTTCTGATGTTTTAGAAAGATAGCAGCTGTTTTCTTTGCTAGAAGGTCTTTGCTTTTTGTACAACCCTGGCAAAAGCTACTTCCCTGTGTCACGCTTCAGGAAATATTTCTCTAGCTTACCACTAATTCTGTTTGGATCCTAACATTTCTCTAAATTTGATAGCTTATTATGATTCAAATGTTTATTCTAGTGTGATTGGCTTTTCACAAATAGATGCCACCAACATTTTCATAGCTAGTTATATAAGATCCAGACATTTAAGGTTTTGTGAATGTTTCAAAATTTACATAAAAGTACAGCTTAGTAATATTTGACAATTATTTAAAAAATAACTTTGAAATATGTATACGGATGATTTAAAATTTGCATAGATAGGGAAAATGAGGTGAGTAAATTGCTTGTTCATAAAACTCCAAAATAAAATGCAAAGATTGTAATTTTATGTTCACTCAAAGACTTAAGTAGTGATCTCTTTCATTAAAACAATCTATAGCAACATCTCATCAGTTATAAAAATTTAAATGAAAAATAAATGTTTTTATTCTGTCAACATACTCAGTGTAATCAAAAGACTGGATGAAGACTCAAATCTAAAAGAAAATTACAAAGTTAAAGACACACTGCCATTAATTTATTTCAAAATATCTCATTTCACACACCACACACACACACACACACACACACACACACACACACACACACCAAACTCACTTATTCCATAATTCTTGCCCCTTTCTGAAAAAAATCTAGAAGACCTCTTTCATGAATGACTTTAGGTCCCCTGTTGTGACCGCCTTGATGTCTTGAATAGTTTCAAAATATGGCCTCTCATGGTCATTTTGATTTTGTGGAAGAGGCATGAGGCCAGATGCAGTCACCAAGATGAATGAAGATGTCGCTTAAAGTTTTTGACAAGAACTCCTGCATACATAAATTGTGAATACTTCAGAAATTATCCAGAGTGATAGCATAAGGGTGTTCCAGACCAGTATATGTATTTTGAGGAGACTAATGATAAAAGTATCTTTTATTGTATTTTTTAAAATTTAAACACTCACTGTACTTCTGAACACACCTCTTACAAGAGTTCATCCACAAGATATGCATCACTTGAGTGTGTTTTAGTTTTGCTACTAGATCAGGTTGAATTAATTTTCAACCACATTAGTTGTTGAGAGTTAAGTGTTTCATCTGGATTCTACTATTTATTGGGAAACTGACTCATATCAACAATGATTTTTCAATGATCACTGACAAGGCTTAAGAGTAACTACTCATTGATGGACCTAAAGCTCTTGACATTAAAAAATCCTCTAAGTCAATGTTTTCAAGTACTGCCAAAGGGAATATTATATTTAGATGTTATTTACATCATAAAAATTTGTAAGATATCTTGAAAAGAATGTGTAACTTTATATGTATACTTAAGTATGTAGCAGCTACGTGGGAGAGGGAGAGATATAAATATACAGCTTGTGAAGGAAAAAAAAAGCCTGGGTTTGAATGTCTGCCATTACCATGAATATAATACATTCCTACCACTTAGGGGGGCTTATTGATCACTGTATTTCAATTTTTTCATCTACAAATTATTAAATGTATCTACACTTAATACCTAGAATCATGACAAGGATTAAATGAGATAATGCATAAAAAGTACTCAGGTCATTGCCTGCAGTAAGTTAAAAGTCAATGTTACAGAGATGGTGATGAAGGGGGAGAAAAAGTTGAAGGAATAAAGGAAAAAAATATATTCTCACCAAGGGCCTCAACTCAAAGACCATTCATTATTTTGAGGAAATTCAATCACAAAAAACAAACACAGACTGTAAATCTTTTGGTTACCAATCTTTTGTGATTTTCTTAAGGTCAAGTTTAAGGAGCATGTGCACCTATAGGTATTAATGTTACCAGGATTCTCCCAATGTGTATCTGTCATTCATTGCTAACTTAAGCTCCAGGTTTAAGAATAGGAAATGACTCCTGTGGCAAACTGTAGAAAGAATCAGATGGTTGGCTCCAATCTGAACATAAAGTTAACGGGCAACAAATAAAAAGTGTTCAGCAATATTCAGAATAATCAGTATATAATGGCTTCTAAATAAGCGCAATGATATTAGACAGTTGGAGGGTCTAATGTGAAAAACTGACAGGCTATTAGGCAACTCGTTAGCTAGCAATTATTGAATTATTTTGATAGCCTATGCTAAGACAGTAGTGCTATTTTCATTTGTGACACTCCAAGAAAAAAAATTACTATGTATTTCTTTCTCAAAAAATAGGAATAACAATAATGTGCTTGTAATGTGAATTTAAATAAATGCCTAAACTGTTTTTCAATTCATTATTCAATTTATAAAAGTAAATCCACTTTCACTGGGTGCAGTGGTGCATTCCTGTAATCCCAGAATTTGCGTGGGGGTTGAGGCAAGAGGTTCACAAGTTCAAGCCCCACTTTGGTGTCTATGGGACTCAACTAAATCATCTCAAAAAAATTGATACCTACAACCACTCTGGAAAGAAGTATAGAGATTTCTCAAAACACTGGAAATAAATATCCCCTTTGATCCAGCGACACCCCTCCTGGGAATATTTCCAAAAGAGGTCAAAACAACACATAGCAGAGATACATGTATACCCATATTCATAGCAGCACAACCAACAATAGCTGAAATATGGAAGTCACCAAAGTACCCATCAACAGACCAATGGATACACAAACTGTGGTATTAATACACAATGGAATACTATACATCTATAAAGTCCCACAGCATGGAGCCTATTGCAGGCAAATGGAAGAAGCTTGAGAACATCATGTTTAATGAAGTGAGTCAGAAGCAGAAGGTGAAACATCGAATGGTCTCTCTGGTATGAGAAACCCAGATCACAACTATCTCATGGAACTTAAAACGAAAAACAAATGAACCAGGGAGGTAGGGCGGGGAGGGATGGAGAGGTAGGCAAGGGGAGGGACAAAAGGAGAGCAGGTAAAGTCCTTGTCACCTTGACAAGATACATAGGTGCACAAAATGCTCAACTTCACTGTAAACCTTTAATTTTGCACTTATACATATCAATATAATGATAAAAAACAAACAAAAAAATGAAAAGGATCTGGGGATGTATCTCGAATAAAAGGCCCTGCATTCAAAATCCAGTAATATAAAAAGAAATAAAACACACTTCAAAACTACTTCCCTTTAGAATTATATTTAATAATAATTGTCTTCACATATATTGTGACAATTCCCTTAGGTTGAGAATAGCCTTTATTTTTCAATAGTTATTTTTAATCAACATTTCTCTATTTAATTCCTTCTGTTAAAATTTTCATTCTGGTAATATGGCAAGTTTAGAATAGTATGCAGCTACTAATCCAATCATGTTGAAACAATTGGTCCAACAACCTCTTGAGAAGAAGCCATGCACAGTATTTTCTAATCAAATTAGCAAAGCATTCATAAGCAAGATTGTTTCATTATATTTAAAGAAATAAGAGATATAATGTTGTATATATATATATATATATATATATATATAGTTGTATATTCTAGGCATTGCATTCATTATTTAAGTAATACTTTGATTTAACTGGAAATGTAACTCTATAAGGTACCCCAAGTCCATAATATAAATAAATGAGAAAATTCAAGGTTTTCTCAAAATCAACTGACTATTGAGTCCTTCAATAATACAGCAAGATTTTACAAAAAATATTGCCTTGTTCCCGAATTTCAAAAAACAGAAATCATTGAATATATTAAGTCTGCAATACATATCGTACCACGAAGCACAACTTTCACAAACTGGAAACATCTTATGCCATTCATCAACATATCATGCTGAAGGTAATCAATGGTGAGAAAGAGTACAGGGAGATCAATTTAGAAAGGCGAAAAAAAAATTGTCATGATAGGTCTCACTCCAATGATAAAATCTGTTACTTTAGCTAATGATTTTTTTTTAAAAAAATGCATCAAAACCAAGATTTATTCATCTTGTCACCGATACTCACATTTTACTCACTTTGGCTATTTCTACTAAATCAGGTGTTTGAGGAACTTTACAGAATGAACAACAGGCACACATAAATACGTGCACCAACAAGATAAAAGCAAAACAATAAATGAGCAGATCAGTGTCATGCTAATTAAAGTTCCAAATGTGTAGTGGATTAAATTTAGCTTAAGTTTCCTATTTCTCAAAAAACAAGTCTGAAAAAGAGATGCACCTTTCTGATGTGATCACCACAGTCATTAAAATCCCCCTCATGATAAATTCATTCACATATCTTTTAAATCTGTTGACATCCTAGACCATTCAGAACAAGTTTTAAATTTGCATTTATTCCATCAGGATAATAAATTATTTATTTGGGATCTGAGAGAAGTCCAAAAAAGTTTGAAATATTAGAAGTTTCATGAAAAGGCATATTTATAAGGTACATTATGATAGATTATGCTAAAATATACTTGATTATTCTTTTTCCTTGTAGGTCTCTCCAACTTCTCAATAACTCCAACTAATTTTTTCCTTGGATATTCTCAGGTTTTTGTTTTTTTTTAATGTTTTAATATATTTTCTTCCTGGAGTTTTCCAAGTACAATACCTCACAGTGGCAAGTTGAGAAAAAAAAATGTAGTTGTAGAAATCAGGATTCTCTTTGAAACTTTTCTCATGAGGCCTAGAAAGATCATATCACACTAAGATTCATTCCAGCTACTACTCTGTCCCCAGGAGCCATACAATAGCCAGGACTTAACATCCATACACAAAATTTCCTCTATTATATTTACATATTCATGACTATTTTCATATGAAATTTTGAATAATGTGAGGAGGATCATACCACAACACTATGGAGAAAGAGTAGAGGAAAAAAAAAATAAAAGCAAAAGCATTGCAGGGTGAGTGACTGAGCAGATTAGGAAAGTATCTGAACTTTTAATGGCAAAGATTTGTCACCAGTGAGATATACAGTGATTTATAGCAAGTTCATTGATAAAAGTTCCCTAACTAATCACCACTAAATCTTACGTATTATTAGGAATCACCTGCTATTTTCTAGGATTCTCATTTGGGTCAAAGAGGTCACTGCTGTTCATTAAAATCAATAAATATAAACCAGAGGCTCAGTTTGGCTACACTTGATGTAAAGTGAGAAGAGAAACTCTGTGACCATCAAGATATTTGTTTTACTGCATATATACACAAAGAATCTACATGGGTCGATTACTGAACTATAGAAAAGTTCTATATTTTAATCACTTTACTGAAATATGTAGCTTTTCAATGAGTACACGAATATTAGCTGCATATGCCAGTTTAAGGCAGAGTAAGACAATAAACATAAAAAGTGTAGATTTGAACATTTTATACATGAGGCAGAGAAGTCCTATCATTTATTTTATTTTATTTAAATTTAATAACCAAGTCCTTTTTTCTTAGAGTTCACTATGTGGATAGATGGCATGGTGTAATGCTACTATTAGACATCAAATATGCTAACTCAATCTCTAAATCCAAAAGTTGAATCAGACACTGACGGTAAGTTTTTAAGACCTGCATAAGAAAGTTTAAGGGGGAGTGGTGAAACGTGAGAAAATGCACAGATCTTCAAGCAGCGCTCTGCAGGCCTCACCATGCTTAAAGACAAGGTTGTAAACATAGCTGCAGGAAAAAGAGCAAGAGGCAATTTTTTTTTTCCTTAACGTTTGATGTTTGGGAAAACGCTACTGGGAAAATACATAATTACTAAGACAGATTTAAAGGTGTAATGAAATGGTTGGCTCTGGGAGGCTGTTTTTACGTAGACCTGCAGCTCTGGCTGAGACGGTATCAGAACTGCACAGAAACTCTTGGCAGTGCTTGCCACATTAATCCCAGATGCTGCTCTGGCGATGATACTTGTGGCTTGGAGTCATTTCAACAGATGTAAGGGGGGGCTTCTTCTTTGGCAAATGATTTTGAAGTTGAGGCAGGGGAGGTAAATTTATCTCAGTTCATTTGGGGCCCAGGTAAAAGGGATTTCTTTTTTTTTACAACAAGTTTTTAAGATATGGATGTAATGATATTGTAGAAGGATTCAAGCTCCACTAAACTCCCAGCCAGACTTTCAGTCTTCCCTACTGGCACCAGCTGTACATGATATATTATTCTGGAACCAACGTACTGGGATGACTCTTTCCTCCATGCTATGTCTACATAATAGGAAATCAGTTTAGACTAGTGAACCTAAAGGTGGGATTTAAACTCTTATTATTATAACCAAGGTCTTGCAATTATTAACTGCATCAGTCCAAGCTTAGATTTCCTATCTACAAGTTGAGGTTTATATGAAGATTAAATGTGATAAAATCTATAATGCACTAGCATGATCCTTGATAGAGTGATCCAGGGTTTTTTTTTTTTTTTTGCCTCTTTATTTTCTTTTGATGTACAGGTTATGCTTTCTTTCCTAATCGTAAAATTAAAAATCCATAATTAAAACTCTGAGTGTGACATTATCTCTCAAAAATATTTGGATCTCAGAGCATTTTGAATTTGAGATTTTTTTAAGTTAAGGTTGCAGATATACTAAGGTAGATGTCTGCGTATCTGATAAACCCCAAACCTAAAACATTTCTGAACCCATGCATTTTGCATGAGGGATACTCAACCAGTAACACACATTGAGAATCATGGCAAAATTTTACAAAGCATGCTTCTCGCATACATACACACAAATACATACATTTACTGGTAACTTAAAAATAAATGTTATCGTTATTTCAAATAAGAGAGAACATTAAAGTGCAGTGAGTTACAAAGAAAAATGAAAACTATCTAAATTTAAATGGAATTATAAAGTCCAAATGTAATCCATGTATGGACTCTCAGTATCATTCCCACTTCGAATTCTTTGTAAAACAAGACACTGAGGATTCACGTTTTCATAAATTTAGCTCATATTACATACCTCAGCATTGCGGCTTGGATCTGGAATGTCCCCCAAAAGTCTCATGTATTTGAATGTTATAAATTGTCTATGGAACCATGTGCTGTTGGGAGAATGGAGCCTAGTCTGGAGGGGTGGATTACAGGCACGTAAACTGGATTATAGGCATCTAATTGGATTATATACCACACCTTCCACACCTGGATCCAGGAGGGGCTGATCACTGGGATGAGACCTGGAAGGATATATAGCTGCTTCCTGCCTTCCTTGAGAGACTAGGCTCAACTTGCCTTGACTTGGCTTCCTGTAATGCATGTGAGAAGCTGCCTCCACCTCTGCCTCTGCTGTGTACTTCCATTGCTGCTGGATGCCCCAGAATGGACTGTGATCTGAAACTGTGAGCAAAAATAAACCTTTCCTTCTTTAAATCTGTGGATGTTGGGTATCGAAAAACTAAGACACTCAGATAACATTATTTACTACATTATAGAACAAGTCTTTAAGGGGCTACATCTATCTTAATGCTCTGTGTGTAGTCTGAAAAACATCAGACCATAGAGCTCATTAATCACTGGTGCTCATTAATTCTCTTCAAATTATATCTTAGATATGATGGTAATCACTGGATAGCCCACCACCACATGTGTTTACCACACTAGCACAGCACAGGAGCTTTGAAGAACAATAAACTAATCTGCAAGTTGAAATAAATAAGTACGAAAAAAAAAAACTTTTAGAACCATATTAGAAGTGGCAATAACTTTCAATAAGAAATGAAGAAAATTAAGAAAGTTTTCATGAGGATAATAGCAGTGAGGAAGATCTTAATGCATGTGTGAGTGGGGATTTTAAAAAACAGAAAGTGAAAATAAGAAAGTAAAATAAGTGTAAGTTTAGAAAATTAATGAACAAAACCACAGAGGTATAAGAGTATCTATTATTTTTGACTAGCTAATGCAAAGCATGAAATTTTAGCAAAAAATGTTACCTAAAATGTAGTCCAAAGACAGATAATTTGGGGATAGATTGGAGAAGAGAGACAAATATTTACTACTCTTTTGGTACAAGATCAATGAATATATTCAGACACTAAAGATGTCTTTTTGTGTTGAATGGTAATAATTATTTATTAATAATTGATTAATAATTAAGTGCTATAGTAGATCTTGACCTTAAAATTGTGGGAAAGGTAATTAAGAAATTAACCTTGCCTTTTATATACTTTAAATATATCCTTGAGACTATAAATACTGCAGAAGAGCAAAGCCATAACAAAATAAACCACAGGAATGCAGAGTGGTTGACAGGATCAGAGGGGGCATAAGGGAAAGAGAAAGGCTGAAGACTAAAATTCAAGGTAAAACTTCAAAAAAAGTGAATTTGAATAATAATGAGAAGTCATAAAATGATCTCCCAGGTGACAGGGTAGGCATTGAAAAGGCATAGGAATAGAAATCTGTGGTTCAATTTAACAAAAACAAGAATAATTAAATTAAGAATAATCATCCATTCCCAAGGAAAGAAAAAAAAAATAAGGAAGAAGATGGAGTAAGACCACATTGAAAGTCTAACAGGATTTTTATGCTGTGAACAGACTTAGCTAAAATCTTAAAGACTGATAACAAGTAGTCTAGCATAGGTTTTAGTGTATTTGGGAGCACAAAAGATGACTAAAGACAAGCAGCATCCCAAGACCAAAGATCCTATGATACCTGATATCAGATAGAGACAAGGCAAACTGGAGCTGAGTGTGACAGAGACTCACGTGGAGCGTGGATGGGACAGCACCAGGAAATTAAGAGAGAACTGATGGCTTTTAAAAAATAATCATTTCTAATACTTTAAAAGCCACTAAAAACTCTTTCATTGTAAAGCAGCTCACTGACATGCCCTTGAATTCAACATTACACAGATACTCATTACACTTTACCTCCAAACTCCTAGAAATAGCAAATCCAGACTCACCACTAAAGAACAAAGAAGAGTATGCAAAGAGTGATGTAAAAAGGATAGCAATCATCTAAAAATTGCTTTGAAACAGAGACATGTTTTCAGTAACCCAAAGTATCAGTAATAACTCACATTCAGACTACTTTTTACTATCAATTGTTTTATTGTTAATGTCTTATATTGCAACAAATTATATAGGTGCAAAAACTTTCCCTTTGATACATAAGTTTTAAAAAGTTACATCAATTTCTCTTCTATATTTTAGACAGCTGTCAGTGCTAACTAACACATAAAACATCTGCTTCCTTTTTAATTATCATTTTAACAGCATGCCGATTTGTACAATCAAGTTGGCAATGATAGGATAAACACGCAGTTGAAGTCTTTCAGTTATCAGTGTTTTGTACAGTTCTTAGCATTTCAAATGCAGTATAAAATTCTGACATTGGATTTTAGACAATTTTCTAAATGTTTACTACACTGAGAAAGTCTCCAGCAGTCAGCTGTGAACTGATCACAAAGTAAAGAACAAGGATGAGCTTGAGCTGCAAACAAGGTCCAGAAGACATTGAATCAAAAAAGAAACTTTCTGGTCTCTTGTTCTCCAGGCGGAGAGCTTTACTCTTAATCTAAAGTATTCTGGTACAATACTGTATATAGCATAGCAGATTGTGTCATACTGTCAGTTTTGCGTTTGTCAGTTATGAGGCAGGGAGTAGGCAAGCATTGGGGTGGATGAGGACTTTGGCTCTAAATCATTATAGTATAGCATCTTACCCAGCTTGAATTTTATGCTGAAAGTAATAATTAAAAATTGAAGATTTCCTTAAGAAAGAAGTAATATATACTATTACAGATACAGTAAACACTTGAGTGAGTTAGAGAAATACATGGAGACTGAGACATGCAGATACATACTCAAAATAATGGTAAAAAAAAACAGAAGCAGTAGCAGTACTTGTGAAACCATAAATCCAGGTGAATGACGATAAAGGTTAAATCAATGAAGTGTGGAACTTATGGCCTATAACTTGGTTCTGGATTGGATGGGTGTGCACAAACATTACAGAAGCTAGGCAATCCAAAATGAATCCTAGGCTACTAAAACTTGGATCATTTTTGAGGAGAAACACTTCAAGAAAAGGACAAAATACCCTGTTTCATGAGAACCACTTAAAGGGCTTATGGCCATTAAGAAACAGTCTAATGAACAGCTGTAATTAAATGAGCATGAAATTTTGACTAGAGATCACAGCTTAGAAACAGAAAAAGCTGGCTCACGGACACTTCATATACGGAGAGCGCAGCCAGGAGATTGGATGAAATCACTTGTGTACACAAGTATCCCCTCCAGGAGCGCAGTGAGCTGAGGACAATGCAGTAGAGGAAAGGCAGCCTAATGGACCAATGGAAAAAGACACAAGAAGCACACAGTGAGACCCCTGGGAAGAATTCCCGGAAATGGAAGTGTTTTGAAAGCCCAAAGTGGAAAGAACAACGTTGGGCCCACCAAAACAATCCATTGTAAAAACTAATGTTAATACTTCAGAGTTAATGCTGTTTAAAACAAGACAATGTTAATGACAACGAAATATCTTTTGTTCGCAAATTGCTTTTGGTTCTTTTTTTTTTCTCCTATCCTTCTTATCTTATTACCAAGGGGTATAGCATGGGATAGCTGATTGGTGGCAACAGAGCGGCTGGGCACGCAAAGTGGGGAAGAGTCAGAGTTTATGAAAGCTACAACTCTTCCCTTGAGAGAGTTCCACACTTCCCAGTGCAAAGCAAGCCACCTTTTAAGTTTGTGTCCCTTCTTTACATTGGATAATACAGTAGTGGCTTATCCTCAATCTCCATTTTTTTTCCCCTTTTGATGTTCCTTTAAACAATTCTGGAGTTGGCTGGCATGACTTTTATGGGCAAGTGAGGAACAGAAAATAAATTCAACTCAAGCAATATACTTATGTAAATGGTGCTTATATTTTTATATGAAAAGTCAAAGCCAGATATTCAAAATGAGTATCACGTTTGTTTTGACTGCCGACCCAAAGCAGACCACCACCACTACTCCTTCTAGAAGTAGCCAAGCGTAACAAGAAACATAAGCAACTAAAAAACCACACATAAAACAAATCCTAAGGAATGTATGCAGAAGCTATATAAACAGTGGAGGTCACCAAACACGTGCACTGTCAGGAAAAGGGGGAGCAAAATCTACGGAAAAAGGGAAAACACCTGCCAATTTCAAATAATTCAACTCCAGGAACTGACTGTGGCGAGCCTACTTGCTGATCCTAGGCGGTCACCACTCAGACTTTCTGTGCTTTGAACACCAGCAATAACAATCTCAAGTTTCATGCAGGGCAGAGCTTAGCACACAGGTGTCATGGTCACAATTTCAATTCTGAAAGTGGCCTTGCCCTATTTAGTAAATACTGAGTTTGTAGCATTTCAAATTTGGGAAAAGCTAAATGAAAACCTTACACTTTACTTTTTATTCCAATCGCATCAAACATCTCAATTCCTTTTTGAAAATTATTTCTGGAACTGACAGTAGCTCATTATCTGAATATGCAAGAAAATAAGGATCAGAATGGAGCTTTTAAGTTTGAATACATCTTAAGAGATTTTTCAGTGGTACATGAAGACTACAAATCAGAGGCAGGTCCCGGGACTGAAGAATGCACTAAATTCATTGACTACAGTAGTCCTGCTTTTGTGGAAGCAATTGAGTATTATCACAGTTTTATCTGAGAAGGCAAAAACCAAAGTTTAAAGTTTTCTAATAATTTCTAAAGATGCTACAAGAGAGGTCTACAGAAGCATGTTAGAAGATCCAACAATAAATCCCAAAGGTTGCTACTAGTTTGCCTTTTAGCAAAGAAGAATTTGGATACTGGGCTATCATTGTCTAGGAGCTCTAGTCACTGATTTCTAGGAGCTGAAGTCTCTCTGTAGAGACTCAATGTTGAGAATAAAAGAAGTAAAGTTTTTTTGAGTGGATAAAGGACCAGAATAACTAAGGAGATGGGTCAAAAGCAATATTTTAATTATTTAAGCAGGACAATATTGAAGAATTCATGATGGAAAATAAGTGATGCCCACTTTAATGAATGCCACCTAAGAAAGAAGTGAACTGAGATCTAGGACCAAGAAAGAATGGAATGCCCAAGCGTTGCCCGAAGAATTTTAGCCTTAACCCAGGTTAGGGTGGTAATAAATATGATTTGGGTACAATGAGGCATCTAAAGCTAATGTTTTCTATTTCTGCATGTTAGGAAGGGCTTCTAAATATTCATCCTCAATAGTATGTTTCATCCAATGGAAGAAATTAATGGAAAAGTCAAGTACACCTTTCCTCTGACGTTGTCATGGGTTCTAGTGCCATTAAATTTTTCATGCATGAATAAGAATGGAAGAAAGAAAAGCCTAATGAAACAGAAACGTATGTTGACAAGTCCACAGATTCTGTTCACTCCTCAAAATGGGCTAATCATCTTATTTAAGACATTGCTACAGATAATGGGGACCTAAGATTATACAAATAAATCAATCATTGGGCAATGTAGCTACCTATATGCCCTATGAAGCTGCTTCACAAACACCTTCATTAATTGAAAATGCAAGGTTTTTTGAGATACCAAAAGGGACAGAGGACATATGTCTTTAATAGACAGTCTACTCACTCTTTAGAGTACTCTCTTCAAACCTTCTTTAAGCAGGCTTCACATCTATCTATTTTAGGTTTGGACTTTCTTGTTCTGATTTTATGTCTCAGAATCAAACACATAAAAACTAACCACCCTAACAGTTTTGTTCACATCATGGTCACCATCTTGTAAATACCTCCCAATTTGTCCAATTCTTCTTAAAATGTGCTAATTAGACAAGAAATTTCAGTTTAAAGAGTCAAGAGTAGAAATGGAGTGTTCTTTCTTCACCCTAATACAAAAATATAAACATAAAGCTTTGAAAAATTAGGTCATTCTCTTAGCCAACTGATAATGAAACCTGACTACACCAACTCTAATCTTCATGTCTTTTAACACAGTCACCACAGGCTGTAGAATAGGTGGGAGCAGGCTTGAGTTACGAAAGTAATGCATGTTAATCACAGAAATTTTGGGAAAAAATAAAAAAAAAATTTAAGTCACGTTATTATTTTAGCAAGACCGAGGTATGGATATTGATTTTTGAAAAATAGTCACAAGAGAGCTAATAAAAAGGATACCAGAAATTTGTCAAAACTCACAGACCTAGATAATAAAAAGGCAAACAAAGGAAAATTTAGATGCTGTTCACATCTCAACAGAAAAAGTGAACCATGTTAATCTATCTACCTACCTACCTATATAATTCTAATATTGTAAAAAAAAAAATTACCTAAAGTCTTCACAGTGGTTGTTTCCTGGGGCATGCTCATGGATTTACTGAAAGGCTTTACATTTGCAAGTAGGCACTTGAGTCAAAAGGTCATATGAAATCAAGACTATGATGACCATGGCACAATCATGAGAATGCAGAAAGTATGAACAGAACATCACAGAAAATGCAAAGGAAAGCAATCCAGTTGAGAGGTATAAACAGAATAGAAACACAAAAACAGAGACATGGACATATTTCTGAGCATACAGGAAGAAGTTCCCATTTTTCTGGTACTCCATGAATATTTTTATTCCTTTCTACTTAGTTTTTGTGAAAAAAAAGTTGCTGGTCACTCATTTAAGTCATTGATAAGATGGTGGTAATCCTCAAATACCCGATCAAAGGTAAACACAGAGGCGTTTATGATAATATCTAACCTATTCTTTAGGTCATCAGTATTCCCTGAAATTAGTTCTTCTACTAAATATAAACTTCCTAAGTATATTCCCATCTGTTTCCTATTTCATTACGTTATTTGAGGTATCATGGGAAATCTTATCAAATGCATTACATATAAGGCATTTTACTATTTCTCTCAATGACAAAGACATTATGATTAGCTGGCAAGGTTTTCTTCATGAGTTCATAGTTGCAGCTACTGAGCATAGCACCCTTTATGTGTTTTAAGAGCTCGTGAGAAAAATGTACAAGGTAATAAAATTTGTATATGCCAGACTTGAAAAGAAAGAGCTGCCTTGGAATAATCCTTCATCTAATGTAGATTCTGATTCTTTTAGTGTTATTTTGTTAGTATATTTCAATCTACAGATGATTCTTCCTCTAATAAAAAATACAGTCAAAGTAATAGCTAAGTTATCTTTCCATTTTTAGTCATTTAGCTTCAAGCAACAGATATACCATATCTTGGTTCTTTTTATTTATTCCACTGAAACTACATGTGCAGTGTAAGTACCATTTTCTTTTGGATAACATACATTACTTGTTTATAGAACCAAGGCGGTTGTAGGAAGGGTTGTCAGAAATATGGTGGGGGAGCCACAGTCCTCTCATCAGCAAGGTTGCCTCGTCACCACCAGTGATTGTATTAACTATGTGTATGCATACTTCTACTCCATGCTGACCTATAACATAGAAGTTAAGAAAAACCCTCTACAAAAATGAGTAAAAATATAACGACTAAGATCAAATATTCTGACTTTCCAGTGTATTTTGACTTTTCATTATTCATAATCAAATGTATTTTTAAAATCATGTTGCTTCGTACTGTCCCATATATAGTTCAGTATTCGTGTGTGACTAAGTTTCTTAAAACTAAATACATTCAAAACTTCAATTTCTCTCAGTGGCGTTGCCCACAGTTCAAAAGCTGGGTAGGTCCATATGACTCCCAGCTATTGGCAAAGTCGTCAGCAGTAAAATCCACAGAATTTACATCATTTCAGAAAGTCCTATTGGAAGGACCATTCTAGATTTCTAAAATGGCTTTCTTCAATTGAAATTTTCTCTTAGGTAATGTCTACACAATGCCAGTCTTAAATTCATGAGGCAATTCCATTAACAACAATACACATATTGTATCTGTGGTAAACTACTTGCAAATTCCAAGTACAATGATTTGCTCATATATGAACTGATTAAAAAGACAATGCACAAAGACTGTAACACTTTGGATCACAAAACTTAATGAAAATACTTAACCGACATTCTCAGAGCATCTATTGCAAAGCCCTCTGTTCATGTATTAGTACATTTCAGTCATATTTGTCAACCAGGTAGTATCACACAATGAATTACTACTTGTCTATAAAAATAGGTAGGTGTGTGGATGCAACTTGAGACCATCATGCTCAGTGAAGTGAGTCAGATGCAGAATGTTAAATATTGAATGGTTTCTATATTATGAGAAGCCCAGATCACTGTCATTGAATAGAATTAAATGGGCATGGGGTAAAATAAGAAGTTGTGGGAGGGTCATAAAGGGAGAGGGTGAAGATTTGTAATTTGCCACAATATATATGTGTATAAAATATTTAAGTTCAATGCAAGCATTATGTATCACATTTATACATGTCAAAAATAAAATTCATAAATTCAATAAAATAATACAGTAAAATATTTTACAGAAAAAGTGTTGGTGATCCATTCAAAATGCATAAGTTTAACTTCAACTCAAAGGTGAAACACCAGGACTCAGACTATAGCTACAGAGTTGAGCATCTGACTATCAGTAGCATGTGAGGGGTGTTAGACCTATTCTCCAGCTTACTATAAAACAGTAAAAATAATAAGGTTGTATTTTTAAATGATAAAATATCAGTTCAAACACTATGATGTAAAAATACATTAAGATGAAAATGGCACCTTTGTACTCATTCCTATTTTTGTCTTCTGATGTTATTTCTCCAAGACAATTCTTACATAAAGAAATAGGAAACATAGCTTACCTTGGTGTGGCCTTTTTTTTTTTTTTTTTTTTTTTTTTTGGCTGTGGTGCACTTTTTTCTAGAATTTTATTTTTGTAGAACAAGGAAGGATGTAAAGAAAACTGGCTAGAATATATTTTAAAAACTGAGGAAGGAACTATTTAAAATATTAAAAAGAAACTAAGGGAAACATGATGGCATACACTCTAGTGACCTGCAAGTAAGTAAAATATTGAGTAATTTCATTATTGATTGGATTAATTTAATTAAATAAAGAAAAGGGAGGTAATAAGCAAAAAGAAAACCTAAGGAGAGAAAAATAGATGACAAAATCATAAAATAATATATAGCAGAGTTTTAAATCAGCTCAGAAGGAATTTAGTAACCTAGTTATATGTAAAAACAAAGGAACTCACAGAAAAAGTGCAAACCAGAGTAAAACAAACAGTCCAAAGTCTGAATTTTACTCCTAACATAAGTATGGGCATACTATTGTCTTGGTTCTCCATCAATATTTTTAAATACAGAAATGAAAAGACAGTTTCCCTTCGAAATATAACACAAATGGCAGGACACTATTACAGCCAAATATAATAATAAATATGCCAGAAATAAGTATTGGAAAAGTTTTAAGTGATGACATGTATCTTGAAAAAAATATCGAACAGAGAAAAACCTGAATTTGTACTTTGACAAGCCAAAGAGTTGTTATTAAAATAAAAACAAAATATAAACATACAAAATAAATCAAAAATGAAAGCATAAAGACACTGAGGCAGATAAATAACAAATGTATCATCTTTTCATTTACGGCAACTTCACGCTGATACAATCATCAGAAAAATATTTTTAAAACACAAAGGAAGACTCAATACGGTTCAGCATGGGCAGGGAAATCCCATGCAGAAAGAAAAATAGACATTTAATGAAATAAAACACTAGAGAAAAATTACTCATTTTCTACCTGTTTAGTCCTTACCACACCCAATTCAACTTCAGCCCAAAGTAATAATTACATCAATGCATACATGACATTTCTTCATCCTCTTTGGCTACCGGGTGGGTGGGGGGGAGGGGACTCAAGCACTGGGATAATTAGAGGAGAGTAACACTCAAATTACTAGACTCCAAGACTAACACTCAATTTGTGGACTGATTTAAACTCAACAGTGATTTAGAAATTTAGCCTTCTTCAGTTTTCCTATTTGTAATATGACAATGAGAGTATCTTGCATACACTTGTAAAACTAAGTTTCTACGTATCACTTCAGAAGTTTCCAAAAGCAACTTATGGTTAAAATTTGAAGACATTCATACTTCCTTTTATTTTGAATGGATAATACATGTTTTCCCCATTTTATTGATACGTATAAGTGAAACATTTGAAGTCTACAGTGATCTTGAGCATTTTGTACATATACATATCGTGTCAAGGTTACAATGCCTTTACTTCTCTCCTTTTGGCCCTGCCCCTACCCACCCCAACTCCCAATTACCATTATTTTCCACATTAAGTTCTGTGAGATAGTTGTGATCTGGGTCTCTCATATCAGAGAGACCATTCGATATTTCACTTTCTACTTCGGACTCACTCCACTAAGCATGATCTCAAGTTTTTTCCATTTGCCTACAAAGTCTCCAACCTGTCTGAATTTATAGATGCCTTTTTCAATATGATGCTGCCTTACTTTACTGTTATATATTTAACATATGGAACAAGACTTTTATGTACTTATACATAATAAAATAGTAACGGAAGGCATGCAAATTAATATCACTCTCCTTTCTCCTGGTTATCCATTTTTCACTCTTTTAGTTTTTGATAACTCACAATTATGCTATTGCAGTCAATGGACAGACAGATAAGAAAAGAAAAAGTTGAAAAGTTTTGTGGGAAAGAGTCCAAGATGGCAAAACAAGTGTGAGTGCTGAATTTCCAGCAAAAGTCATCCTCACCCTAATGCCATGGGTCGGTCATTATTTCACAAAAGGTATGGTGTACGTTTTAAAAGCTGCAGATCTGACTCCATGGCCAGGCTCTCTAGCAGGACGCATGACACTTTTTTGACTCAGCATTGTCCGATGTCCCCAGTTTGATCATCACTTTTGTCAAACCCCTCCTTTCGCCATTTTGCCAACAGCCCACAGTCTGCTGGGTTAGAGAAAGGTGAAAACACAATTTCAATATATGGTGGTTGTGCAATAACAGAGACAAATGGAAAGAATCATGTAAAAAAATTGTCGGAAGGGTAGTGTGCCTGAGGAGAGAGGCTTTCAGGGAAAGCTGCTACGGATCGTGGTGGACAGACAGGAGCAGAATTTAGCAAAGTATAGGTTTTGTTCAAAAATTAGAGCATTTACAACAGAAGAAAATCTATAATTTATATAAAATATATATGTCCAGTACCAATAAAACTAAATGCAAGGTAACTTGGTGAGATAGAAGAACCACGATGACATTAGATTGCTGAAGGCCTGATGTACTGTGAGAAATGACTGTGGATTGATACCAAGAGAAATATGTATGCTCAATAAAGAGAGTAGTAGGATCTTGTTTTACGTGAGTTGCTGCTGTGAATCAGGGTGAAAAAATTAATTGTGGGTAAAGAGCAGGATGGGCACCAAAAGGGAGGGAAAGGGCGTACTTAACGATGAAGCTAATTGTTAACTAACATTTGCTTCCATGAGAACTGTTTGCTGTTGGAAAACTCTACACACATATGCAAGCATGCGCGCGCGCACACACACACACACACACACACACATGTGTATTTCATACTGGAGATTGAACCCAACCCTGACAAATATTGGACAAGGACTCCACCTATAAGCTACCTCCTAACTCCAAATTATACTTATTTTTCAAGCTACAAAAAAACACTAAAACCCATGCCTGAACATCTTTAGTGAATCAAGCTGACCTTGAGCTGTGCGTAATCTACAGAGTGGCAAATGGCTCTAGGGAGGGTTGGAAAAAGCTGAGTGTTTATGACTGATAAATGCAGAGGGTGGAGTGAGAGATGAGCAAGAGTTGGCTTGGTTATAGCTGGTGGGTTGTGCTTGCCAATAAATGATGCCAAAGAATCTATGAAGAGAAGGACAGATTGAGGATGGAAATTTTTAAAAATATCAATTTCGGTTGGGGCCCTTGAAGCTTCAAATTCCCAAGAAATGTTTTGGAGAAACATTTACTAGACATCGAGTATGCATACATCTGAAAATCCAGGGTGGAGGAGGCCAGGGAGAGGTGAGGGTCATGAAGACAGCGGCCAGGGTTGGCTCAGGAAGTGAGAAGAACAGCAGGATGGGGAAGTCACACGAGGGAAACATCAATATTGAGGCAGGGAAAAGAATTCCCACCAAGAATAGCCACGGAGTCAGAGAGAGAATCAGGGATGTTGGCGGCCAAAGAAAGTCAGATTTACGTCTTGTCAGTGTAGCAGGAAAAGACCAGTAGTAACAGCAACCAAAAAAGGGAAACAGAAAGGAAGAAAGAAAGAAAGAAAGAAAGAAAGAAAGAAAGAAAGAAAGAAAGAAAGAAGAGAGAGAGAGAGAGAGAGAGAGAGAGAGAGAGAGAGAGAGAGAAAGTTTCAAACTCAAATTCGGATCCCTGGTACTGACCCACACTTGCCACCAACCACAACTCTTCCCCAATGTTTGTGGAAGGAGCATATAAAGAAATGCTTGGATGGAAATCATTTTTCTTTGGAGAACACCATAGCAATGCAATAGGTGAAGAACAGAGTGGGGAGGACAAGCAGGCTCCTGAAACTCGTGTGATGAACCAGACTGTGCATCACAAGGCTCACGTGCTACCTCTGTGAAGGAGAGTGGATGTCCACACTGCACTGATAATAAGAAAGAAAGAAAAAAAAAAGTGCAAAGGAAATTTAAAGCAACTGGCCACTCAGAAAACAACTGAGCAGAATCTCAACCCAATGCCGGTTTCTAAGGCACGGGTCCTTGTTTTTCTGCCTGTTTCTGATTATCTTTTGATAAACTAGAAGTATCTTCATCTATCTGAAATCTGGAAGACATTGGAATAGATGTCTAACATTGCTTCACATTGCACATCGCTGCCTCCCTGGGGTTGCAGTTCACATTCCTGAATTGTATTTTTTGTTATGTCAGACTTAAAGATGATTCCGGTGAATCTGAACATAGTTTTCTTCTTCTGAAACTGTTTCGAGCATTGTGAAGACAGCACATGCTCCATATTTATTTCTAATAAATGAAAAAAGGTTTTTAAATAATGTATTATTTTAATTAGCTCAACTATCATTAAAAGGCTATTAACATGAGATGTTTACATTCATAGGTAAGGCAAAGAATTTTATCACTTTTAAAAAGGTCATTGTAAAAACTAATGACTTCTATCTGTGATCAAAAAATAGAAAATCAAGCTAGGAAGCCAAGGGGATTGATTTAAAATTACACAGAGAAGCTCCCCATATAATATTTAGATAATACCTTGATACACAACCTTGCTGTCAACCATACTTTTTAAAAAAATTTAAGAAGTAGAATAATTTCATTGTGAAAAAAATAAAACTAGGAAGCAGGCTTTATTTTTATATAGGCCCAGGTTTAATCCACCTCTCTGGGAGGCTGAGGCAGGAGGATCCAAATTTAAGCCCAGCACTGACAATTTAGCAGCTTAGACCCTGTCTCAAAACCAAAACTAGGCTGGGGATGGAGCTTGGCATGGAGGAACACCCTGAGCATGAGCTCTATAAAGTATGCTCTGCTCGCCAATACACACAAAGGAACACAATTCAACTGAGAAATGTTTACAAACTTGGAAGTCGGGTTATCTTTCATACCAAAGTCACCCATAAGTCATGTTAATCATTTTCAAATCACTAGAAAAGAATCTTGAGGCTTTATGTCCTTTATGAAGCAGATGAATGCAGCTTCACGTTACAGAAAGAGCATAAATGTCCTGGAGCCAGTAATCATCATATATCCAGATGCATACAGCGTTTTATTTAAATTTATCTTACTACACTCTCAATCGTATGGGAAAGAAGGACATTACTAATACAACAGGCCAGAGTTTGAATCGGTGCATCACCAGCACTCTGCACAGGCATTAGGGGCAGGTCTGAAGGAATAACTTTGAGACACCGTTAATATCAGATTTAAGAAAAAAATGAAAATTAAGCCCATCACAAGATTGTACCCCCAGGAACAGCCAGAACGATCTACTGTATAGGTAAGTTCACAATACAACACTAAAATTTTACCTATGACTACTGTATATTTAGTGACATTATTAAATATCAATACCAAGATGTCTCATCCTATATGATTTATGATAATTACATCATTCAAAGTATACAATATTTTCCTGAAATTTTTATTTCTATTAATTATCACAGGAAAAAACCTTCAATTTATCAGGAAGAACCACGCAAGGAAATGTGACAGAAGCCTTTATTCTCAGCTACTCAGGGAACTGAGTCAGGAGGACCACTTAAACCCAGGAGTTTCAGACCAGCCTTGGAAACAGGGAGATTCATTTTCAAAACTAAATAAAGAAGGAAAGGAAAAAGAGGCAGAGATGAGTCAAAGTTGCTATGAGAACATAAAGTTTAAAAAGTAAGAGAAATATATGTAGAGTAAATGTGAATACATTTAAATATGCATAAAACATAAAAATCACTTATGACCTAAGTGCAATAATACATACAAGTGAGAAACATGTATCCAATATTCAAGTTCAGCATTTAATAAAACAGGAGTATAAAATCCTGTCTAGGAATTTAAGATGGGCTCAAACAATGCCTGTCTTCTGATCTTCAGACTTAAGTAGTACACTGCATAGGTGACACTCCGGCTGGGATCTTGGGTCCACCCGGACTCTCAATCACGTGCTCGTGTTACCGCTCTGCTCTTGGCTGGCTCCTAATCACTCCCATTCTTAGTTTAAATGTCATTTTTCCCAGTGGCAGTTGTCTTCTGCTTTCCTTTCTGCTAATGCACCCTTTGTCTCCAGAACTCTTGCTGCAATATGGAATTACCTGCTGTCTGTCTGTATGTAATAAAGAGCCCCCAGAGGCAAAATACTGCAGCGGGCCTGAGGCCCTTCCTCCTTCTTAGGGTGGAAACCCGTAGAGGGTAAACTCCATTTCCCAGTAGGCTGGATAAACTGAACGGACTTCTCTGCCAAGGAAGCACAGGGAGGGACAGCTCTGCGATGAGGCCACCAGCAAGGTGGAACCGTTCAATGAGCATGTGTCTTATGAAACAGCAAGTATCTCATTCTTCTTTAATCCCCTCATCATCATAGAGAAGACAGAATCACACTCATTTCATAAAATAAAAATCTGAGGATTAGAGGATTAGGAGGACTGAGTTACTTGCCAAAGGTTAACAGCTGATGAGGGTTAAAGTAAAATTCGAACCTAAACTGGTCTCTTCTAAAGCCAGTGCATTTGCTTTCTACCTTATCAAGTCTCCAAATCAAGAGTTTCATGAAAGAATACATATATCAGGACATGATTTCAAAACACTTTTTTTTCCTGAAAAATATTGTATCCCTTCATTGCTTAAAAAAAAAAAAAGTTTGAGACAGGGTCTCTCTTACTCTGTGGTCCAGGCTGGTTCTGAATTTTCTGCATAGCCCAGGCTGATCTCAAACTAATGACAATCCTCCTGCCTCAGCCTTCCGAGTACTGGGGTTACAAGCATGCAACACCACGCCCAGTTTATGTGTTGCTGGGGAATCAAACCCAGGGCCTTGTGCTTGATAAGCAAGCACCCCAACTTCTGAGGGACACCCCAACTCCTGTATCACCTCAAACAGCAAGCATTACCGTGCTCCAGGTTCTGGTGGAAAAAAAGAAAAAAAAACCTAATGTGCAATCATTAATAATTTCCTTTTTTTATACATTCTTAATCTCAAAAATTAGACATAGGAAATAACATTACCTGATGGTTAAAAAATACACCTTAAGACCTTCTTCAGATACCATTTAAAAATGTTTTTAAAAACAGTGCTTTAAAAACAGACTTTTCTTTTCTCAAAAAAGACTTATTTCTATAAAATGATGCTTTTACTATATATCTTTTAAAAATATGGAATCACTCAACTTGCATTTTTTAAATGAGACATCAGACGCAGAACCAGTGCGCTTTTAATTATTTTGTATGATTCCTGACTTCATATTCTCTTAAACTATGCATCCTCTACATATTTTGATGGGTTTCTTAGTATATAAAGAGCCGTAGGGGTTTTTTTCACTCATAAAGATCCCTCACAGCTTTTTATTCTATGTGAAGCTGTTCCCAAACACATTATTTAACTGATGTGCATTACAGAAAATATTTTGCTTTGGAAACACTTCAAAGAAGGTAAATTCCACAGGAGCCAGGGCTACTGACTAGCACATCACAGCAGTGCGACCTCTTGACCGAAACTTTCCTGCACGTGCATCACAAAAGACCCCTGACACCTGTCATTTTTAGAGATTAATAATTTTTTAAAAAAAATACCACAGTGCTGGCTGAGCAGAAATAGGAGAAATTATACACTCCCATTTTAGCCAATTCTATCCCTCTCCCCACCCATATATTTTGTTTTTGATCTGTACTTATTTGTTTTAAAACCCAGAAAACGTATAACACTAACATGTCAGATCGGATTTAGTTCACCTCTTTCCCACCCTGTCTCTGAACAACTGCGGCTTTAGTGTGTGTGTCGGAAGGACAAATCCTTCACGTCAGGTATCTTCTGGTTTTCCCAGGAAAGCCAAATCCAATTTAATGTTTTAAACGTAAGTCTGCACGAAGGGAGGACATATGTTTTTGGTTAAGTGTATCTAAACCCTGAAGTAATATTCAACCTAATGCCATGAGTTTTAAAGCTAGTGTTTGCTTACAGAGCTTACTGATATTTGCAAATGAATAATTTAATGTAAAATCTGAACATGTGCAATTAGCTAAAAATTTAGCATTCCTGAAATCAAGCACAAGGATTTCTCATATATTTAATTTCCTGTTAATTTGTAATTCAATACATACATACACATACAGATGTTTTAAATATACATATAGATAGATAGATAGATAGATAGATAGATAGATAGATAGATAGATAGATGTATACACGTGTGTGTATGTGTGTGTGGCTATAAACTAAACTATATTTTAATGTGTAAGAAGGGTTTCTAATAAAATAGTAATAATGTTTATATGAGTTATTTGTAAGGGATTTTTGCAACATAATCATATCTACTTATCTAAATTTACTTATACGAGACTTAATGGAATGAAAGTTTAATTAGATTTAATGGACTGTTGGTATTTTGTAGTACATATAACTGTGAATAAGGTAAAGGTATGTGGATTGATGTTATAAAAACAGTGATTAAAACTTAGGTAGCTACATTGTATGATTTGCATCATGGGCAGAGTAGAGACTAAGCCTTCATTCCATCCTAGAAAATTTATGATTATTAAGAATTCTGCACAGAAAGATGGAAAGTAGTTTTAAGTAAAAGCTGGCTCAGTATCCTGAGTCAGGTGGGTGCACCTGTGGCCCCAAAACCCAGCAATTTTGCAGACAAAAACAAACAAACAAATAAGTTTCTTCTTCCAAATTGTGTCCTGTGATTTTGGAAGGAGAAAGGAATAAACTATAATTCATACTGCTACTTAATTAAATTGAAATATAACAATGAAACAGAATTTGAAAATTATGGAAGAAAGACACTGCTAACTCAACTTAAAAATAAATAAATATATTTTTATATATGTTAGTTTTTCAATAAAGTAGTACTTACACAAAGCAAAGCCAACTTAACCTGGATAGTATTAAATCTTCTAGTTAGGTAAGGAAAATTCCATTTGTATAAATTTCTTACGTGTATTTTAAATAATGTGAACAAGGAAAAAATGATAACAAACCCCGCTTCTCACACACACACCTGCACATATAATACTTCACATGTTGAACACTGTTTTGCACGCTTTATTTCAGTAAGTCATTTAATATCCGCAATAGTCGTATGAGGGACAACACTATTATTATTTCCATTTTAGATATAAGGAAACAGGAGCATACATTTTTAAAACATAGTACTATTATTAAAATGCCTGCAGAGAGATGACGAACACATAAAGCTAGTATATTAAAACATTTTACTATAGCTTTCTTATTTTGTAATAAACATTCACTAAACTCTTTCACTCCCCAGTGCTCTTAAAACATTTTAGCCTGCTCTATTTAAAAGAAAGTTTTACAAACTGATCAGAGAGCTATTAAATTTTAATTTCAGCAACTCGACCAAAAACACAAAATTACAATAAAAAAGTTAGGAATTTACAGATGGGGAAAAATTAACGCTAAGTTTACCTCCCAAGATCGAAACGCCAATCTACTTAAGGTGGCCATGGCATATCTAAAAAGTAGAGGGCTAAATCATTAGGTATCTCTCTCTCTCGAGCTGCACTACCACGTATTAACAGGAAAAGGCTACCACACCCGGCCGCAGGAGTAGCAGGAAGAGACAACATCACATCGGGAGTCCAAAGAGGCATTAACTTCAACTTTAAATTTCATTTTCCCCTGTTTAAATTAGATTTTTACGTTATTTAAATGTAATTTTATTACATTCACTACATTATACTGACGCTTGAGGTACAGCTATCGTAGGGTCCGCCTGCGCTGCAGGTATAATATGAACTAACGCTTATAACTCAGCTTTGAAAATTAGCTCATGAACCGAGGGAGATATAAAGTCTCAGCTTCAAAACCCATCTTTATTTACCAGATTCGCAAAAAATCCATTTGGCTTTTATTAACATCAGTAGTAATTTTGAAAAAAATCAGATTTTGATTTTCTTTACACTCTTAACCGGTCCGTTTACCAGACAGAATTTCCCAGCAATTTATACCATGCCAGAACATTTACAACTAAACTATGAATCATAAAATCACTAATAACACGTTTTGAAAGCAAGTTCACAACATACATGCATAAACTTTGCAAGGCATTTACTTGCCTATTTCAAATTTAATACTCAATCCACAAGTAACAGTGAACAGATTAAATATGTTCTTAAGGAACACTTCATGAAGATTAACCTATTTATACATTTTTTAACGTGCTTGAAATCACTCATAAGATGTTTTTACTGTAGCTCTCTAATGTGCTCACTAATCTGCATAGAACAAAAACGCTGTGCTGTTCTGCCACATGCGACACCCTGTAACAGGCCTCGGAGAAATGGTGCTTACGAGAGTGAATGAATAGGAAGCACATATCCACACATTCTGCATGGGCCAAAGGCCATCTACCTGAGTTGGCTCTGTGTCCCCTGCGAATGAGGGCTCAGTGGATACGGACTCGCTAAAGTGACTTTACATCGAAGATTTGAAGGATGGATTGGAATCCTTGTGAGGAGTGAATGCTTAGGGATCTGGGCAGCAGCAGGAAAACCTTAGTGTCATACATCTGTTATTCAGGCAAGGAACAGCCAAAAAGGAGCAAGAGAAAACTGACAAACTGAGATTACACAAAACTTCCCACGTGGCTGCAGCAGACAAAGCACGGGGCATGATAAGGGACAGATGAGGGAGGAGAGGCAGGTCACGAGGGTGTCTGGGGGACTTCTACAAGCCTTCTCAAGCAAAGCCACCTGCAGTCAAAGTATTCAAGGGAAGCACCCAAAGATAACAAAAATGATGTGATCCAATTTGAAATTTAAAAAAATCATATGTTTATACAGGGGAAACTAAATGAGGAGGTATTTATGCCATTATTCTGAGGGGTCAGAACCAGCAACAGCAACAGGATAGTGGGAACCACACGGGAGTTAAAGGTCGCCAGGAAGTAGAACTGGAAAAGACTCGCAGCCCGCGTGATCTGAGGAATGGAGAAGCCGAAGCAGACAAGCGCCCTGATGCTCATCTATGGGGCAGGCACAGTGCTACTGAAAGAAGAAATGAGAAAGTATCGGGCAGAAGAATGTTACCTCTGTTCGGAACACACAGAGTTTGAGAAGGCTAGCCAAAGCTATGGGATTATTACACTGTAACACTAAAATTCCATTCCTAATTTCGCTCTGATTTTATACGTATATCATACAGCATATCGTAGGCTTTAGAGATAATGATTGTAATCTTGATTTAAGAAAGACATAGTAAGAATGATTATATGTAAATCAGGTTTTCAAAAAGCATGGCCTAAATTTTACAGTTTCCATTCAACTTTCATGTGATTTTAATACAAGATTCACTTTCCAGATTTTTCTATATTTTAAAATTTCTACAATTACATGTTCTCGACTTTGTAGGAAGTGAGAAATGCTGCTTATACCATGAATAGAGGTACTTCTGTTCTACCTGCTGGCTATATGGTAAACTTATAGATGATGTGTTTAACAAATGAACGGCAAAATACAATATATTTAATATGCTGATACAACTGTAAAAAGTCAGAGGTACATATAAATCTTACTAAAGAACTTGATGATATAAAAATAGCCTCATTTTATTTTGCAGTTTAGTTTTTAAATATCTACGATACTCTTTGACACCACCTAAGCACATGAGAATACAATACTTATAATTATCTGTACATTTTAAAATGACAAAATACTTACAATTATCTATATGTTTTAAAATGACATTAAATATTGAAAATTTAAACTATGACATTCTTTTTAATGCACAACAGGTTAAAAAACTTAAAATTGCAATATTAAATGCTAATCTTAACTCAGAATAATAATGAATTACAATAAAAAGTTAATTTCTGATTACAATGCCAGACTGCCTATAGCCTTTGCATCCATATAGCTCTCCAAGACTAAATGAGACTGCTGCTAGGAAAGTACAAAATACCCTTAATATTTTGATGCAGTATCAGAACTGAAATAAAATATAATTCCAGAAAGCAATTTCATGAACATTTTCGGAATTACTAATACTCACACTACACATACACACACATACATACACATGAATGGAACAGGATTATGATAACAGAAGTCATTATAGTGTTGGTACAATTTTACACAATATTAAGACTAAACTAGATACTATATTTCCTTACTAAGAAAAAATTCAATCCATTTTATTCATTAAAACTGGACTCATTTTATTGTTATTACTTCATAATTACTTCATCTTAATCTATGTAATCTAATTTTTCTATCATTTTATAAAACTACACACATAGTTTAATATTATTAATATCCCCCTATTTAGGATATGCAACACAATTTCAGCTATTGAGCAGCTCGGCTTTTTGGCCTCCATTCTTTGATTTTAAATATAATCAAAATTTGGATTTCCAGTTAAAATCCACCACACTAAAAAGAGACATAAAAGGAGATGAGTCGTGAGGCTGGAGTTGATCCCGAGTTACACACTGTTGAAGGCCAATTTATGTCTTGTTTAGGAAAGGGTCACCAAAACACTTTCAAGGCTTGACGCCTGCAGCAAATCTCTTGTTATTTACAGAGAATAAAAAGGCATAAACTCATTTTCTTAATAAGCTTCTTCAGTTCTTCAAATAGTTCCAAGAAATGCCAAAGGCTTGCCTTAGTTAGCAAGTACACAGATAATCCAGAGTACAGCGGTGTCAGCTGAATAGTATTTGATCCCAGGGATGCTGTGGGTGGCATTTTAGCAGTGATAGAGATGTAGGAGGTATAAATTTTAGTAATTCTTAACAGTTTTGAGTGAGCTAAAGAAGTTTATATGAACTGAAATAGCTAAGTAGAAATAAAAAAAAGCCACTGGCTCTGAAAAATGGAAATTTTTTTTTTCATGTGTTAATTGGACTTCACAAGGAAATAACACTGTTTACTTTTTTGAAATAATGCGTAATTTCTCCAAACTAAAAGAGTATCTGGCAGCTGTAGAAATTCAAAACTACAAATGAAAAAAATACTCCTAGTTTTAACCTGGAGGTCAATATTACTGTAGTAGTTTTTCCATCTTAATTCTGTAAAATTTTTAACATTAATCTTGTAGCACATATTAACTGTACATGAAAAAAATGATAATTTCACGTTTATTTTCCTGATTATGGACATAATTGTAAAGTATATTAAATTGGCAAATAACGTCATTGATACTGAAAATGAATATGTGTCTATTAGCTATAAAAATTAAGTATCTGCTTTCAGTTTAAGGACTTCCTATGTGCTTAATATAATGTAATGCATCCTAGATAAGTAAATGCAGGTAAACTGCATTACAACAACAAGTATTTTGAAAAATGAATAATGTAGTAGTTATCAAAGCTGCGCTATTTGAAAACAAAGAGTAAATAAACCTTGAGTAGGTAAATTATTGACAAGGTGGGAAGGGTTTAAAGGAATAGTGTGAGTCTTAGCAGCCAAGTACTATAAAGGTACAGAGGTTTCAAAAAATAAGAAGCTCATTTTAACAGAGAACTCTTGGGTACCAGGCCATGATCTATACTTTCTCCCCTCAATCCACACTCGGATCAGATGCTCTATAGTTCTTGGTCCTTGCCTGGCTCTTGGTTAGATACTCGCATCAAAGGGGGATTCGGAGGCAGGCACAGAGCGTGGCTTGTGTGCATTTGACAATCATAGTTTGGCATCTCTATATGCAGACCACTGATTATTTTCATTTACAATGACACAAGGATTTTTAAAAGAGACAGAGAGGTAAATGAGAATTATCTGAGTACTGATCTCAAATGTCTTACGGTATAGCAGGAGATATTTTATGACTAAATCATTACTGAGTCCCAAAAAAGATACATGCTTAACTTTTGATGGCATGGCCAAACTGCTTTTGATTCTCCTTTCCAAGAAAACATACATACAGCAGGAATCTTCTTTCTCTGTATTCTTGCCTGTCTTTTTATTATTGTCTGTCTTTTATTACAGTTACTCAGATGAGCATAAAATAGTATGGCAATGAGATTTAAATTTACATTTTCCCAGTGAGACGATTTTGAAAGTCTTTTCGTGTGTTTATTGTCCATTCCATTATTTTCTTCTGTAAAGAATCAATTTTGATATTGCGCTCATTTGTATGTTAGGTTGTAAACAGTAAGCTACACGAGGATATCACAAATTCTAAAGAAATTGTTTAGATAAAATATATTCCAAGAAGACTCAGATAGAAAGATCAACTGATGAAAGTCATTTTCTGTAATGTTGTGATAATTTATTTAAAAATATTGGTGAGTCTTGAGCTAAGAGGAAAGAAATACACATCTCAATTCTTCATTTGATCTTTGTTAAAATTATCATAATGACCTGCTTTCCTCACATACACATGGATAAAAAGAAGAATATTGGCTGGAGTTAATTTTAATGCAACTATAGATTATAAATTCAACCAATTATTTACCTAATTCTGTGTGTCATGTCTTCCCAGTTTCAATAGCAGTGCTTAAATTTTCTAATAATTTCTAGGATGCCAGTAGACCATAAAGAAAATAATTTCCATTCCTTCCATTGTTTACTTATTTTTGCCTCTTTCTTGGCTTTCTTTGATTTTCAACTTATTTCTCATTTACAGTTAGGTATTATACAAAATTTTCAGTAGCACTCTGTCCCTCTGACTTGTAAAACATTTCTAAGTGTTAAGACATACATTAAACAAATATTACTATTATCTTCTTTGATTCTACTCTAAGCCTGTGTTTTGTAACAACTTAGTAAAAAACTCTGTTTCATGACCTTCATACATGGCAATTTCTACTTAAATTTTGGGAACTATAGGCTCTACTATTAACTAAATATTTTTGCTAAATTATATTTCTCATAACACAATATTAGCACAGGTAGCACTGATACATAATACTTAATGAAACCTAGACTCTACTGAGAGCCATAGTTAAAAATGAAAAAGTTACAACAGAAATATTATAAACCCAGTTTCTATATTATATAATGCTAAGTTTCAGCCAGTGGGTCATTTGTCTTATTAATGAAATCAAATCAAATTAAATATAATGGATTATTTTGAGTAAGTCAATATTTCCTTCATCAAATGAAGCATATAAAAAACAACTGGTAATTTAAAAACTTTCCCATCATTTGGTGATAATAGAATAAAGACTTCAAGAAAAGGTAGCTTCCCTAGTGCCAGGAAGAAAATAGAAGCAGATGAACAGTTGTTCACAGAAACAAAATTAAGGTCCTCGTTCATTTACAATTGTGATTCCAAAAGAAGTGTCTTACTTTCAATGATAGAATTTTATTCATTGCTCAAGTAACTGTAAATATTGTCTGCAATGTAATAATAATGAAAATGCACTCTTTTAAAAGATGTACAATTTGGTGTCAGGAATCGTGAGACCCAGTTGTTGTTGTTGTTGTTTTTATCTATGTGGTTTTAAACAGAGTGCATCATCTTTGAACATAAATACACTAATTTGTAAAATGGAGATCATAGTAGCTGTCTATCTCATAGAATGGTCCAAAATATACTAAGGGAGATTAAAATTACTCCCTAAATCTTGAAAAAACACAAATGTGAGTTGTTTTTATTGTAGCTACTTGTAGACAGGTTTCTAAAAATGCTAGTAATTTTGCAAGTGAAAGAATCCAAGGCAGTTGGAAGGCTGAGGATTGCCATGAGTTTGAAGCCAGCCTCAGCTACATAATGAGTTCAAGACTAGCATGGACTACAGAGCGAGATTCTGTCTCATAAAAAAGCAAAAAGAAATATGTATTATGTAAAGCCACTTTCCCTGGGAATATCCCAGAAAAGATAAACAATAAAAATAGTATTAGAAAATATTTTTGCAGATAATTTATACTTTAATACAATTATTTTCAGTCACTATAATATTAAATTTAAATCTGAATAACAGGATCACTTCACTTTAGCATCAGTTTTTTCTTCAAAAATAATTGGAATTAATAATCAAGTGAATAGCGGCTGTTGGATATGAAGATTATTCTTCTGTAATTCCAACTTCAAAATTATTTAAAGCTTTGGCTGCATTAATGATAGTAGCTTAAGCTCAGGAAGGTTAAGCAACATATGTAACTGCACATAATAAGACTTGCATACTACTATGCCATAGTCAATGTAATTAAATCATTATAGTTTAGCATTCTGATGAATTTAACAATTCAGTCCACTCATTTTTAATGTGAAACTCATGTCCAGACAAACAAATTTAAATTTACTTCTCCAAAGTCGTGCTAGAATAAGAATACGTATATTCATCAATTCCCCAACTGAACGTAGTCAGCAAATAATGCAAATGTATATTAATAAAATGGACAATTTCAGAGAAAAAACTTTAAAAACTACATATAAGAGAATGTATCTTCAGTTTGTATGATATCACACATACATAATGAACTAGATTAATTTAAATCAAGGTATTTTGCCTATTATAAACTGTCGATTCCAGTAAAATAATTACACAATAGCTGGGGGGAATGGCACAGTGTTTGAAGCACTTGTCTACCAAGCATAAGGTCCTGCGTTCAATTCTCTAGCAGCATACAAAGCCGGGCGTGGTGGTGCACACCTATGGTCCCAGCACTCACTTGGGAGGCTGAGGCAGGAGGATGGCTGTGAGTCCCAGGCTAGCCTGGGCTCCATAGTGAGTTCAGGTCTATTATGAGCTACAGAGTGAGACCCTGCCTCAATAAATAAAAAAGCTAATAAATAAACAAATGGAAAATAATCGCATATTTACATGTCTCAGATTTTAACTATTTCCATCTTGAAAAGAGAAGTCAAGCAGTATCTTTCCAGATTACTTGAAAATCTCCCGTCTTTGTGACAAAGTTCAATTGCACTTGGCACACTCATACTCCAGTCGCAAGTGGGCAGCAGCTGAGGACCCTACATAGCATGCACTTCAATATGCAAGTATTATATTTGGTATTGCACATCTGGGAGAAAATTATGCTAAACAGAAAAGAGCAGTAGGAGTCTGGATTAACTATGGAAATAAAGATTTAAATTCACCCTCTATTCTATATTTGTTAAGACATTTGCTTTGTGTGCACCACTTCTAAATTCCAAATTATTTGTCAGCAGATTTTTGTTGTTGTTGTTGTTGTTGTTGTTGTTGTTGTTGAAACAAGATAAATGGCAGGTGTCTGGAAAAAATTCAACATAGTGATATACAGACAGACTAAAAAACATCCAGACATTCACTCTCATTCCTCTCTCTTTCAAAATTAACCATGCTGTGTGCAACTATTATATGAGGATAAAAAAAAATTAGCTACCATAATGAATATATTTTTATTTCAAAACTCCAATATGTTCACAGGATTATATGACTTTAAGTACTTTATGACTTTAGGTTTCCTCCTGTCTTTGACTTCAGGCAGCTACATGAAAATTGCAATTCAAAAGCCCATACTACCTGTTAACCTGCACTATGATCAAAACACAGAATTTGCAACTAGGTCACGCTACCCAGGCCTTCCAAGAGGCTCCCCTCTTCTGTCACAGGGGACATATAGAGAGAAGCATCCAGAGGTTCTAACTTGGAACCATTCCAGAGGTTTGGCGGGGGGGGGGGGGGGGGGGGGGGGGGGGGGGAGGTTTGCTGTATACAAAACAAAATTTCTGTCATGATTATACATAAGAAAGAACTAGAATCAACTGCCGGTCCAAACGAAGCCCCAGGGCCTCACACTTCATCCCAGTCTTACAGACTCGGGAAATCATCCAGAAATCTAACGTGAGCCACATATGGGCATTTGGTTGTTGTAGTTTTATTGCTGTAGTAGGAACTGAGCTACATCTGCAATGTTTAACAATATTTTGTTTTGTTTTGTTTTGTTTTGTTTTGTTGAGATACGGTCTCACTAAATCTCACTAAGTTGTCCAGTCTGGGCCCAAATTTGAAACTCCTGCAGCAGCTTCCCAGAATGCTGAGATTGCAGGCATGTGCTTCCAGGCCTGGCTACATTGTGAATGCGATTGCAGCCCTCATTTAAAAAAGAGAAACAGGTGAATCTATTTTAAAAATAAATTTCATTTAATACAGTATCCTCTGATATATCACATAAACATGTGATCAGTTATCCAAATTATTTGAGGTATTTTACAGTTTTCCTTTTTTCTAAGTACTAGAAATATAGCATATAGTTTACAGGTACAAAATATCTCTAATCG
Source organism: Ctenodactylus gundi (assembly GCA_004027205.1). Classification (NCBI taxonomy): domain Eukaryota; kingdom Metazoa; phylum Chordata; class Mammalia; order Rodentia; family Ctenodactylidae; genus Ctenodactylus; species Ctenodactylus gundi. Next base: position 444,701 of record PVKB01001144.1, on the reverse strand, counting down.
AAGAGCCACTTTCAGGCAATGAAGACCCCATATGGCTAGCAACCATGAAACTACATAAAGTGGGTCAACCAGAGCAGCCTGCCCACAGGCCTGTGGAGTCATGACTGAAAACTGCCCTCTCTACTGGCATCCGATTAACTTATACCCATTATTCAAATCCTCAGGGTTCCACTGACCATCCTCACTCCTCACACTCCATCATGATCATTTTCCAGGTGCCATCACGTCTCCTTTGATGCATCCGTCATAGCTAACTTTTCATAGCCAAGTGTATGGCTCTCATATGGGTGTCTACCGGACCTGCTAAAGCTCTAAGTTTGATGAAATCCAAAACTATATCAGTTTTTGCTTCCCTTTTGTTTTCTCTTCAATAAATATTTGGTTAAGAAAAAGAAGGGATACATTAAGCATGTTATAAAAATGATTTTATTAGCTTTCAAGTTACTTAGTTACTTTATGTCTAGCTTATAGAGAAAAGGAATCTTGGGAGATTTGTACATTCATAATAATTATTCAGCTCAAGTATGCTGATTCCTTTGGCCACTTTTTAAGACCCGAGCCCTGCTTTCAATTTTTCTCAACGTATCACAGTCCACACCAATTCATGTGTCACTGGCGTGCTCCTTGAAGTGAGTCTCTTTCTTTTAATTTTGTGTAACTCTTCTACCCTCAACCACAATGTGACAAAGCACTCTTTTGAAAAGAGAAAGTTGCCCCTCACATTTCCACTGGGGGGAAAAATCTAGGGTGTCCAACATCTATGGGGTAAAAGTGAATGCTTCTAAGCATTCTATACTGGCCCTTCAGGGTATAGATCTCGTGCAGGTCACTTCCCAATTAATTTCCCACACAGTCTTGGGAAGAAGTGCATCTAGTCTCAGAGTTGTTCTCAGCGTGCCATGGCTTCCTTTCCCTGTACCTCTACTCTTTGCCTTGGACCCAGTATTTCCTGCTCCTTTTCTCTGCCCTTTATCCCTTTCCCCTATTTTCACGACCAATAGAAGTTTTTCTTTAAAACTTCCCAGACAACCCTGCCTAACTGAATCATCCCCTTCTCTTTGAGCCCTCAGACCACATCTATCCCTGCCACAGTAGGAATATCTATGATGAAGGCTTTCAAAATAAGGTGTTCCAATAACTAGTGCAAGTGAGTTCATAGTTGCTCAAGGTAGTGTGTAAGTGCACGCAGATTTCCAAATCCCACTTGAGTAATTCAAATTATGGCAGATTTCATCATAAGAGCATTATGAGAACGCTTATTCAGGCAATGGAACGTTTTATATACAAATTCTGTAGAGAAGAAGGGAGGGGTTGTACATGGGCCATGTGGAATTTCAAAAGATATTAGAAAGTATGCATGTACGTATGTATGTATGTATGTATGTATGGACATATGATAAAATTATAACTGATGCATTTCTTTTGTATTTTGTTTGTAATGCTGGGATTAAGCCTGGAGCTTCATGTAGGCTAGTAAAGCAGTCATCCACTGAGTCATATGCCCAATCCCTATAATTAATCTCTAAATAATCTCTAAAGAATGAAACATACATAAAAAATTCTATGAGATTCTTATAAAGTCTTTGGGAAATATATGTACGTGTGTGTGTGTGTGTGTGTGTGTGTGTGTGTGTGTGTATTTATATACACACACACACACACACACACACACACACATATATATATATATATATAGAGAGAGAGAGAGAGAGAGAGAGAGAGGGGGGGCATTAATATTTGATTAACATAGATTTTGCACTTGGAAGTTGTTTTATGCATCCTAATTTTTCTTTAAAGAGGACGTTTTACTATAAGAAAAGGGAAATTACAAAATACAACTATATCTGGACAGTGTTCTAAGCATATACTGTTTTCCACCTTCAGATCCGTCTAGCAGACTGTACAACTTAGAAGCAATATATACACCACTGTAAAATCACATAAAATGATTTAAAATTTTTGAATTCATGCATGTGCAACATGAGAAAAAGTTTTTTATTAATAACTGTATTACTGCACATGTCAATAATTGGGAAATGTCTGTTTTGAGAAGTTAGCAGGTCACATAATAAAACATTTTTACTAGTGGTAATCATCACATAAATTTATCATGAAAGATTGTTCACTCTATCTTGAATCTGTATTATCCAATTTCTACTCTATTATCTAAAGATAATAGTAGTTGCGTTTTGGTATAAGTT
>PVKB01001144.1:427500-437500 GCA_004027205.1 Ctenodactylus gundi | reverse complement strand
AAATTATCAGGGTTAAATTTTTCAAAAGAAAACAAAACTATAAGATCACAGGTAGCAATACTATCCATTAAATGTTCAATATTATGCTTTTCAGAAATAAATGCCAGTGTTCTTAGCTTCATTATAGGCATAAAATATGTGGATTTTAGCATTTAAATGGTTACTCAGAGACTCTGGTTGGAATGACCAGGGATAAAGGGACAGCAAGAAAGTACTGACCAGATGTTCTGAAACAACATCACCTGAAGCACCTTCAAAGCAGTACAATCTCATAAAACATTCAGAAAGATTATCTGGCTTAATGAATGCTCAAAATGCAAGCTCAAATCTATCCTGTAAAGCAATCAAGTTTTTAGCAACTATTTTGACCTTCGTGACACAAACAATTAATTCTGCAAACCTAATACCAAAATAAAATTCTACATCTAATGCAGAATAATTTTTCAATGCAGTTAATCTAAAACATTTGAAATATGCCACCTCTATTTATTATCCATTCCAGTATTTAGTACTAATTTTAGAAGATGAGAAAAGAACGAAGAAGAGGGTAATTCAGAAGAAAGCTTTTTGAAACCAATTTTTAGAGAATATAAACAGAATACTACAAAGATGTGGCTACTATGAATGTATCCATGATATCATAAATTTATTTTTTTAAATATTACAGCTTTTGGCAATATTTCAGTAATAATAAACAGTAGAAAAATAGTCATAATTTATCAATCTATTTATACCCTTCTAATAATACATTGCCACAAGAATATTTCTTGCATTGTATTACAGCCGTCATTTCCAAACGACAGAGCTAACTTAAACAGAACCACCACCTCCATGAAAATACAAAAGCCACAGAAATAAGATACACTGTATTCTCAACAAACTGTCTTCTGTCAGGATATTAAGGCAAACAAAATTTTATCTTTTTACAACACACTCAATGCCTCCCAAAATTATTTCTAAATAAGAAACACCAATATTGATTGGTCCATCAGACTTTCTGTAAAACTTCACATTTAAATAATAACATGAGACACTTAGGAAGTTATTTCACTTCTTTTGGCTTTTTATTTAAAGAGCAGACTGGACCACTATTTTTAATATTTACTTATGGCTTTTAGTTCTTCTGAAATAAAGAGACTATGTAACAAATACAAGTATTAACTACATTAAAATTTTATAGAAAAGGTATAGTAAGATTAATGAATTACAAACTATACCTAAATATGCTCACAGAGGACAAAAAAAATAGATAAGCTCAGGTATCAAACTATACTAATATGGTTAAAATACAACCAAAAGAAGCAATATTTAAACAGATTCTTTTCATGTTTGTTTATAAAATTGTTACATATCTTTCTTTTGATACTTTCTAAAGTGTCTGTGTAAACACCTACTGTTCCTATTGTGTGAAATCAGTTTTAGAAGATAGTCCATAAACACACAACCCCTGCCTAAAGTTTCTAAGTCATACAAGGCATATAACTTTTATGATTTACATGCTATGTAAGGCAAAGTAAACTTCAAACTCATGTTATAAACACATCTTTTAGACTTAATCATAAAATCCCTCAGAATAACATAGAGCATAGCCACAATTTCACTTTTTCTATTTATTTAAGACATAATCATAGCTGTGGGGAAAAAAAAGCCAATTGTTTCTTGGCATTTCCCTTCAGAACCTGTCACCTCTCAGTCCCTAACTGCAATGTGCATTTTCATTTGTTACTTCCACTTGCCTTTACAAATGCAGCCCACTGGATTCTCAGAGAAAGACTCCGGCCGGCGCTGCACCAGAGCCTAGAGCTCTCCTACTTAGTGGAGTTACCAGGAATTTTAGAGGGCTCCACTGGTGAGATATTTCCTATGAATGTGCTAAGGGAAGAAAGGAGCTATCTTAAAAACTGCATTTCTTCATCTGAAAAATATACCAATCCTAAGGCTTTGGTTGGTATGTAATCAGCATAGTGGTTAAAAGAAAATATTTTAAAAGCAAAATAAAAACATTTTCTTAATAACTGCAAACTATGCAAGTGATACATTTTAAAGTAATTTTTAACCTACTTAAGGTGCCATGTCTACCTTTTTATAAAGGTTACTTTAAAAAAAAAACTATGGTTTAAGGTTACCACACGATTTGATTCATGTGACTGTTGTTACTATTTAAACAGGAACTCTAGGACTTCACTCTAGGGTGAACATTTGTTTCGACTTTTTAGATGCTTTTTTTCTCATCATATACTACTGTAAAAAGACAAATGGTCCTATTCATTATTTCGGAACATTTTTAGTAATAATCCATTTTAATGCATTAAAATTTAATGCTTTTTCATTTAATTTGTATGCAACACAGAGTTCTAAAGAAATAATTTTGATACACAGAATATTTTGAAAAACATATGCTCTTACTGGCCTAATTTAGTATATAATGTAAAAATGTTCTGTTTTCTGCTGTGGATTTGAGTCGGTGAAGAATGCAGTGGCTATTCTTTGGTTAGAAAAAAAATTCATTGGCAAAAATAGTTGGAAATACTGATTCTATCTTATAGAAAGAATAATTGACTTAAAAGTGTACTTGTGTTTTCTGAGCTAGAGAGCAAAATTGCATTTTATGAGGTATCAGTAAAATACAAATGGCAATTCTGTATTGTTATCAAAAGATATGTATTTAAAATATCCAGAAACAAATGTTTTAAAGAAAAACTTCACAGATGATTATAAGGATTACAGGTTTCTCACTTTCTCCACAGATTGCAGCTAATTAATAGCCAATATTTGCAACTCTCTTAGGCAAGCATCTGTGATGTGAAAAGTCCTCGTGGTCCTGTTCACCTTATCTCAGACTTGGAAGAAATTCACTGTAGAAGCAAGTCTCAAGTAATGTGGCCCTCTGGTGGAAATGTCAGTGCCATGTTCCGCAGCGCAGTGTTACATAGTAAACCCGCAGCTGTAAGGTATTTGTTACAAAGCTTCACAGAACCTTTCAAAAAATCATCCAGTGAACTTCATTAGTATCCTGACCCCTGAAGGGCACTCTGGCGCTGGGATGACGTAACTAATATGAAAAGCCTGCCTTTACTCAGCTTTCAATTCTGTCCAAACAACAATAATTTTTCATCATCCTTTAGCGTAGAACAACATGCTCAATTTGCCATGAATACATTTTTCATATTCAAGAAAAGCAAACTTATTTGGTTTTTGTTTTTTAAAGCACTGAGGAAAACAAAACTTACCTGCTGTTGTTGCAGATGCAGCAGTTCCACTGTGCTTACTTCAGAGCTGCTGTCACCACTTGCTCTTCCATCTCTGCTGCCAGCATCTAATTGGCTGCTTAGAGTGTTCATTCCATTTTGATTCATTGAACTGTTGCTTATTGTCTCTGTCGCAGATTCCTGCATCATGACTTAATACCTAAAAGTGATTAAGAAGTATCAATTAACACACGTTACACCTTCACACTTCCATTATCAAGATGTCCCTCTCTGCTAATTACAGAGACAGCATCTTTTAAAAGGGAGGGGGAAAGCTTGAATTGTCATTTTCTAAGAAAAGCACCACAAATTCTGTTTTTTATCAAGATACTAATCACTGAAATTATGGTTTCTATAAGCATTTTTGTGTGGTTACATTTAACAGCCAAAGTAGCATACCATGCACATACCATGGTCAATAGCATTTATGAACAACCACATTTTAGAGTCTACCTATAAAACCCGTTTAAATGAAGGCACGATTGCACACTGTTCTATGTTTCTTATTATCTACCTTTGACAACCATGGATGACTCTACAGCCTTATTTTAAATATTCACTCTCTTGATTCTGTCAGATTTTTACAGCATATCTTATGCAAGGCTGTTGTTTAATGATGCACAGCTAATCATACAAAATTAAAATTTTGTAAGGGTGTTACAAATCATATGGTATCAACCAATGATAAATAGCATAATGGGTTTCTCTTTTTTGTGACTAAATAAAATTTGCCTTGCAGGCATTTTAAGAAAAAGCTCCTGCTGCAAACACTCCCGATATTGCCTATTTTTTTAATCAAACAGCTCATATTCATTTATTTTTCTGACATTTAAAACATTTAATACTGTCTTTCCTGGGAAGTAATTAAGCTTATGCATGAGCAGCAATCAAACTGTTCACTTGAAGATGACTTAAAACTCAATTTTAACATAGGCAAATAAATGAAAGATATAAAATTAATTTTCCAGGCATGTATTAGATATGAAAGCTGGAAATAAAATCTATCAAGAATATCACTAATGATTGTGCTAAAAACAGCATAAATTATGCATATTACCTTCTCTACAGTAATAAATGTTTTATCATTTTCACTGCATAAATATACTGTACTTTCAGGAAAGCAATGAGATGTCCCCCTAAGATCAGTCGAAATCTTTGCAGTAAATAAAGAACCAATGTGCTCCTACAAGCCAGAATTTCACAGTACATCTTGAATCGGTGGTTTAGAAAGATTAGATTTGGCTCTCAAAGACATCTGAATTCTATGCTATCGCCCCAGAGATACTCTTGTCTGTTGTATTCTGCGGAGAGCATTTCAGACACAACCTGGCTGCACTGTGACTTTAACAGTAATGCCACCTAGAAAGCAGACTCGGGCTGAAGTACAGCAGACATTAAACTTACCATTCGATCTATTTTTTTTTATTCTGTATGATATCACTGTTTTATATTTGGTCTTATTTTAAACTAACTGCTCACTTAAAATTTTGAAATGCCTTTATTATAAAGCAAATATAAGCTTAACGTTTCTTCTTGTCATAGAGGAATTATTTTTTACAGATAGCATACAAGACGTTATCACACAAACAGCTACATACCCAGAGTTACACAAAGAAGCACAAACAGATATTCAGGAGGTATTATTAAAGGCCAATATCATAATTATACAAAACAATGACTGTCATTAATAGTTTGGATAGGTATTTTCATCAAAATAAATTTTTAAATTCTGAAATTATGTCTGTAATTCTAAATGTCAGTTATAAGAGATACTGATTTATGACAGACCATCATATTAGCAAGGCTAGTTAATATACCAAAAACTACTGACACAACTTAAAGCAGATATTCAGATTTTTTTTAAAAAGACACTAATGTCATAACAAAATAATCTGATCATATAGGAAGTAACTGTGGAAACTCCATTAAACAACTTTTGACCAAAATGTGTCAGGAATAAATACATTTTCTCAAACATCTCACTGAGCATTAACAGAAAAATCATATAAGTGAAAACTGATAAACAGTGATGGATTTTTAAAGAAAGAAACAAAGCTAATACTCTTTTCTGAGATTAGGCAGCTACTAAGTATTCAAATTAGGCATAAATTTTACATGCACAATGTTTAAAATATTCAGAGAAAAGGCCCGATTGCCTTTACTAGTTATATGAAAATTATAATTTTGGTCCTCTCCAACAGTAGAAACAGATAACACATGACTTCTATATGTGGCCTTTAAATTTTAGTGTTTTATATATATATATATATATATATATATATATATATATATAGAGAGAGAGAGAGAGAGAGAGAGAGAGAGAGAGAGAGAGAGAGAATTTATTGATAACTATATGGCTTATTTCATCATCTATATTTATTTAGGTGATGAAATAAAATAAATTTACTTAGGTGGAGTCTGCAGCACAATGAATAAAAAAGAGGAAATGCATTTGTAAATATACAGCAGACAGATGCAGGATTTAATATTAACCTTTGTGTATTTATGTCAAGATCCATTGGAGGAATTAAATAATCTGCATGTATTGCTGTGTTATAACCAAGGCCATCAAATGAGAATAATCAACAGACTCATCTGTCTAAATCTCTATTCCAGTTATTAAGAGAGACATACATAACTTCCGATACCTTTTAACTAACGGATTTTCACATCACTTGTGGAATTTTGACTTTATAAATTTCCTATAGTGTAAACTGTGAATTACATTTTAAGTTTAATCATCTACAAATGAGTAAAACTGTGCTCAAAAAAATTCAAACAGGGCTAGCATTTTGGGTTCTAGGACACAGCATGTCTGACCCAATATTAATATGAAAAAGAAGGGTAACTGTGTAATGAGATGATTATAATGTGCATTTCCATAAGGAAGAAAGCTTAAAGTGTGTACACTATGCAGGAGACATTTCTTCATGATACATAAAAATGATTTCAGGCACTCGCTAAGTCTTTCCTAATAACATCTCCACACTTATTTCTCACAAAAGCAAACATGCCTAGCACAATGCAAGTGATGTTTACCTTTTCAGTGTATTTTAAATAATTATAAATTCAGCACATTCTTGCAGAGTGATGCACTTGTGATCCCAAACATACTCAGCTAAATTATTCATTCTTCTCAATCCTACCACAAATATTTTGCAAAAATCAGTGAAAATAAATTTTAGGTCATTAAAGGGAAAAGTGAGTTCGGAAGTCACTATTTTAATGTTTTCTGAAGTCTAACTCAAACCCTTAAGTCTTTCATCCTGTGCAACTTTTAAGGCACTTGAAAATTAACTCTTCAGGTCTTGCACTAAGTGATACAGTTCTGCTTTTCATCCCTGCATTAAGTTTTTCTTCCTTCCTTCTTTTTTTTTAAGCAAGTCACTGTAAAGATACTTATTCTCTACACCACTTCCCTTCTGAAACATTAAACTGACACTGGAACTGACTGCACAAGATTGCATTTTCTCTTCCTAAACAACTTGAATTGAAAGGTTACTTAGTGTAACAATATTTACTTGCAGAATTGTGTTGTTACCAAGGGTATAATGGATGGTGGCTATGCAGGTTTACGCAAGAATGAGTGAAGCATGAGGCATTAGCCATGTGTTTGACATGTTTCAAATTGCTATAATCCAGCATTAAACACACCCAGCAATTCATGCCATTTCTTGCAGCCATAATCTTGAATAAAGCGTGCACAACCACTTATTATATAAATTAGTATATGACTCCCTGTTATAGTCACAACAGTGCTTTTGTGTTTATTTTGCATCAAGATGTAGTCTTTTATTTGTACAAATAGCAGGATACAAAGACATAGCTCAATTAGACCTCCTTACTTTATGATAGGGTAGTACAGAACGCTAGACTTATTGGTTTTATATATTCCTCTTAGAGTTATAGGTTCTATTGGGACAAAAGTGTACCATGTGAGATAGTGATATGCCAGCGCAATAACAGAAACCTGCATATATCCTCTTCTGCATTCATCGCAGGGTTCAAAAGTTGGAGGAGACTTGACCTGGGTGAATAAAGTTAATTGCGTTATCAGGACAACCACCAGGGACACTACTGGTCCTGGTTGCTACCCAATGTCTTTTTTCTCTGGCCTTTTATCTTTTCTTTCTCTTCCTCTCTCATCATCCCTTCCTCTCATCATTCCTTACCTCACTGCTAGTTCCCACCCCTTGTGTGCATATGCACCTGCGCGTATGTATCTATGACAGATACATCATTTAGTCAATTACTCCAACTCTGTATGGCGAGGATGGAAAAGAAGGAAAATGGTCTCCGTTTCCCACCATGTTCCCCTACCTACAAACACGTGCTGCATCTCACACTCTTCCTACCTTAACATTAAATTTTCACCTGTTTGTTTGGATCTTACCATTCAATGAAATAAAAAAATGAGGAGTAGTGACTTTAAAAAAAAACATAAATAATCCTTCTGAAAGGTTTGAAACTATTTTGGATTTTTAAGGAATTATTTACAATGACAATAAAACACACTGTATGTCCAGTACCTGGTGCATTTCAGTGTCATTTATTTATCAGACATACAAGAAGTCCAAATGGTCTGGTGTATATTTCTAAATGGTGCATCATCACCTTCAATAGTTTCCATATATTCTCAAATATATCATATTTAACCACTTGTGAATTCTCAACATTCAACATTATTTAACATTTCTACACTGATTAATATTAAACATTATTAAACACTTCTATGAAGACAAAGCAAGAGTGAGAAAAACATATATATGCAATAGGATTTACCTCAAAATATTCTGATTTTGAAAACTTGACTAGGTTGTAAAACTTCAGAAGGAAGCTAGCATTAAAATTATGATAATTTTTGTGCTCTAGTGGAATTAATTCATCATGGACACCATGCATAGTGCATTTGAAACCTAGTCCCGCTTTGCTAAAAGTCTTTAATACTAAGATTGCCTAATAAATCAAAATGCCAAATCTGAAGGGCAAGCTGAAATGTGGAGAAACAAAAACTGAGCACCACGTGAATATTTTTAATTTTTAAAAGTGAAAGAAGTCCTTAAAATTATGATTTATGAAAAGGCATCTATTATAGCAAATTATATGACTCTTTCTATCATGAAATCATATGATTTTAAGTAAATGAAAATCAACTTGTTTATATAGTATTTATCATTGTTTTTATTGGTTTATACAAATGTTTAAAAGAGCATACAAAATTAGTATCATTTTCAAAAAAGGACACTTAGTAAGATTTCAAGATTTTACTCAAAAAGTAAGCAACTATGCATGCGACGTTCTAGAAAATTTTACCATTTTTAAATTATAATGACTTTCTCTAGCAATCCAAATCTGGTCCTAGCTTATTAATAATAACAAGGTAAATTAGGAAAGAGTAAAATAAAATCTTATCTTCCAATTCAATCAGCAATTAATTTATTTAGCAATATCATACTATTTTGTGTTTTGCTCCAGAATAAAAAAAAAATACTTTAAAATATGAGAAACAAAACATTTAAATTTTATTATGGCAATGGTATGCAACTCTACAGTTAAGTATTTAATTTCATGCTATTTCATTTAAAAAAGGAAAATGATGAATTTGAAAAGATTTTAATCACAACATGAGGATTCTATATTTAGAATATATATGAATATATATATATATATATATATATATATTTAGGTCACTAGTTTATTATTTAGTATAATTGGAAGAGATTAGACAATGCAGACAGATTTAGTGATTTAATTATTCAAAAATATTTCAAAATGATATTTTTACATTATTCTTCATATTCTAACTCCCTCTTTGTCTTGTTTTAGTGTCACAAAGCCATACAGTTTCCAAAAACAAAATTTATTTCTCAAACAGCTGAAAATATACACCAAATTATACCTTCAAAGTACATGCTAAAGGGCCAGTCTTCCTTTTAAATCTATAAATGTCAATGCCAGTTTAATTCATCAAATTGTTAAAAATATTTTAGGTCAGTCCAGTCTAAGATTAATATTTATCTTTCAAAATAAGAAAAGAAGGAGTCTTAGGGAAAGTTTATTTCATCCTGTTACTCTACAACCTCTGACAAAATGACTTGACAGTAATGTACAATACTATAATGTAATTTTTTGTAGTAAGCCAAATTGTCATCTATCTCTTGCACACAAAAGTAAATATTGCTTACAGTTTACAATCTACCTGATAAGTATGTTCTGTCTTATGTTTTCCTAAAAAAAAAAAAAAAATCTTCAAATTCCTGAAACCAAGAACGTTCTAGTTTAGGAAATAGAGAATTTCATAGTTTAAAAAAAATGTTAAGCAATAAGAAATAATTAGCTCTCCCAGAACATAGAAAGACCTGCCTAGCAGGCAAAGCCTTCCTCTTTTTTATTGAAAAAGCCTGTGATTGAGTTGTGCAAGCTTGCAAGCTTCTGTGCAGTGGGTCCACTTACAGTCAAATTCCCAAAGGCTGGACTACTTGCAATAGTGTTCCCTGATCCCCTGGCTAATGAGCGCTCTGAGTACGTGCTTCTCTTGTGATGGTATCTTCACCTTTCCTGCCATGCACCTTCTCTTAACCCTCAAGCTTACTTCACTTCAATCTCCCGCCCACAGCAACTCCCTGGGATCCCTTGCTGTTTCGCCTGAGCATAATACAGCTATTCCACTGATCCTCATCCTCTTGCCCTTTCCCCACTTTCTCCTTCCCGGCTATCTTTTGGGCAAATGTCCCTTTAATACGGCTCTCCAC